>JACXGK010003317.1:0-45988 GCA_016801125.1 Novumbra hubbsi | reverse complement strand
CTCCCCTGTCCCGGTGTGACTGTGCTCCCCTGTCCTCCCCTGTCCCGGTGTGACTGTGCTCCCCTGTCCTCCCCTGTCCCGGTGTGACTGTGCTCCCCTGTCCTCCCCTGTCCCGGTGTGACTGTGCTCCCCTGTCCTCCCCTGTCCCGGTGTGACTGTGCTTCAAGAATTAAGTCAGCCCATCGTTTCAATCACATCTGACTGAATCCGTCACCCTCACTCTCTCTGTCGGACCAGAACCCTCGTACCCCAAGGGGGGGGACCCCAGTAGCTCGTACCCCAAGGGGGGGGACCCCATTAGCTCGGCCCGGAGAAGCTGGGAGCTCCGCACCTTCATCAGCCAATCAAAAGGTGAGAAAGGTGAAGAGGGTACCTCAAATCCCAGCTCTGTCATCCGCCTAATAACTAAATGGGAACTGCCTGCTACACTTGTTTGATTATAATGCCTTACATAATGCCTTCGATCGAAGAGATACTGCTTAGTAACTCAACTCCAAGAGATCACTCATGCACGTCTTGCTGTAGCCACCGACATTAGCTGGCTGAACGAGACACGAATGGTCAGTTTACCTCCCCTGGGAGTTGTTCTTTGGTGGAGGACTCTTCGCGGAGTGTCTAGACGTAGCACTTGGCTTTTATTCCAAACCTTTATTGCTTTTACAAACTCGCGCAATTGGAGCAGCAACAAGTCATGTGACGCCATACCCTTGGTATACTCCGCGTATTCCAGGACTGTCAGCCAGTCAGCTTTCGGAATGCGAGTCCTTCCCCGTATGTCAGGACCCCAACAGATCTCCCAACAAGCGCCCAGCGTTGAGTTGTGCCGTGTCATCCCCCCCCCAGACACGGCCGCCAGGCAGAGTCCCATGGAGGCCGTCCGTCGCTCCATCCGCTTGTTCGAGGACAAGCGTTACGGCGTCATGAAGCAGCGCAACATCATCGGCCAGGTGTGCCACACCCCCCGGTCCTACGACAACGTCATGCACGTGGGTCTCCGCAAGGTCACCTTCAAGTGGCAGCGGGGCAACAAGATCGGTGAGTACCCCCCTGGCGTGTGCCCAGACCCGTGTTGGGGTTAGTCTACATGCAGGGCGGCACAGTGGGGGTTGGGGGGGGGAGCGGTTTGTCGTTTTGAGGGGACGTTGGGCGATCTGGCTTAAAACCCCTGCGGGGGGAATCGAACCCACGACCTTGGCATTGGACCGTTTGTTTGTGTGAGTGTTTCTTTCTCTGAATAAAACTTTAAATTGGAAGTTGAAGGTTGAAAGTGTTTCATTTTAGTCATTCAGGCTCACGCTTTAAGGGCTTGTACAGTTATCCTGTGGGTATTACATGGACGGTTATAACGCTGGTGATCTTGTTTTATCTAAAGACTAGTTTGTGTCCCCCCCCCCCTAAATAATCACATCTTGATGGCAAGCCTGTCTTTGAAAATGCCCTTTTCTTTTACGAATGTATTCAGTACCGTTTGTAATGGATGTTTAATAACACCTTCTTGTAGCAAGCGTCAAAGTGTTGAACAATGGTCTCATAAACAATCGGTCAAGGCCACATGCTGTCTGCTAATTTAGCTTAAAGTCTATCCAGCGTGGATGCATTTCCTTGCCAACAGGGCATACGAGTAAAATGTTGCCAAGCACACCATGTTTGTCCGGTGTGATCTAGGGAAAAACCCAATTCGTGAAATAGGTCAATGGTCTGTTTGTTGCCTGTCGCCCCCTGCAGGTGAGGGCCAGTATGGCAAGGTGTACACCTGCATCAACGTGGACAGTGGGGAACTCATGGCCATGAAGGAGGTGGGTGGTTGAGAGGCGGCTGTGGCCTGTTGACGCGTGGCCTCTTGTCATCATCTGAGGCGAAAAACACCCGGCCGTTGTTTGATCAGCACTTTACTTTCCCCGTTTATAGATCCGTTTCCAGCCGAACGACCATAAGGCCATAAAGGAAACCGCGGATGAGTTGAAGATTTTCGAAGGCATCAAACACCCTAACCTGGTCCGCTACTTTGGTGTTGAACTGCACCGGGTAAGAGATTTAGTCTGGGTTTGCCAATGTCAAGTTCGGACGGGGAGTCCGGTGCCTCGTTACCTGTAGGGGGGAGAACTCGGATGTCGTGGGAACAAGGCCGGAATGTGTGTTGAACTCGTATGGTGTGTATTGATGTGTCAAGGAGAGGAAACCGTGCATAAAGGGGTTAGAACGGCTCTGTATTTGCTTTTACATACAACGTCCCTCCCCCCACCCCCTCCTCCAGGAGGAGATGTATATCTTCATGGAGTATTGTGACGAGGGGACCCTTGAGGAGGTGTCCAGGCTGGGCCTGCAGGAGCACGTCATCCGGCTGTACAGCAAGCAGATCACCACGGCCATCAACGTGCTTCATGAACATGGCATTGTGCATCGAGACATCAAGGGTACGTCAGCGCCCACCCTTCTGATCTGGCCCCTCCCCCTCTGGTCTGGCCCCTCCCTGCTCATGTTGTTTCCCCTCCCTACCGCAGGAGCCAACATTTTCCTGACGTCGTCCGGCCTGATCAAGCTGGGGGACTTCGGCTGCTCGGTGAAGCTGAACAACGCCCAGACCATGCCGGGGGAAGTTAACAGCACCATGGGAACCGCTGGTGAGTGGGCACCGTTCTTCTCCCCCTGCCGTTGGCCCCGCCGGAGGTTTGTCTTTGGGTAGATGGACTCGCACGAGTTGACAGGTGCATCTGGGGGCGTGTGTGTGGAATTGGGGAGGCGGCCTTCTGGGATGGGTGGGTCCAAGTCTTGGTTGGTTCCCCCTGCGCTGGGACGCAACACAACAGCTGGCGTTTTCCCGGGTTTCACCCTCTACAGCCGTTGCCCATTCCGTGAATTTAACCTGCCGTTTCTTCTACTTCAGCCTACATGGCACCGGAGGTCATCACGAGGGCAAAGGGCGAAGGTCACGGGCGGGCGGCGGACATCTGGAGTTTAGGATGTGTCCTGATCGAGATGGTGACTGGGAAGGTATGTTTACACACACAAGTGTCGTTTGGAGCTGCTTTGTCCCAGCCCACATCGTTCACTAGTTTCTCTCTTGTTTTAGATCGAAGCATTGGTGCACTTCTGCTCAGTCTGTTCTGGTTCTTACATTGTAATAACCCGAACCCTCTAACCCAGTTTGAGGAGAAACGTGTGTTTAGAGTCGGCTCTGATTGGTGTTTGTCTGTCCACCCAGAGGCCCTGGCACGAGTATGAGCATAACTTCCAGATCATGTACAAGGTGGGTATGGGCCACAAGCCCCCCATCCCAGAGAAGCTGTCCACAGAGGGGAAGGACTTCCTGGGTCACTGCCTCGAGAGTGAACCCAAGAGACGCTGGACGGCCAGCACCCTTCTGGACCACCCCTTTGTCAAGGTCAGTTTTCACGTCCCCCTGAGGTGTTATAATAACACCATCCCAGCACGCGGGATTCCGTGAAGACCAATTGTTAAGCAGTGAAAGGGGGTGTGGTATATATTGCCAACTTATTAGGCACGATGAATCACAGGGGGAATTAAGGCTAGTCTAGGACCCTAAAGAATCTGCATTGCTCTCGATTTATTTTTCTATTTCCTGGACTAGGAAAACACTTGTATGTTTTTAGCCTTGGCACTTTAAATGTGTTCTGGTGGCTTGAGGTGAACCTACCCATTATTAAGACCCTGTACATCTCTTTTTGTATTTTGTTTGGCCTTTTATTTGTGTATTTCTGTGCCAGGGGAAAGGTGCACTAAGCAGACCGACGGTAGTCTGGAACAAATCTAACGTAGAGCTCCTCTCCCTTTTAACGGCAGGTTTGCACAGATGAAGAGTGAGGACATGACCTGCTGCACCCACCTTGAATAAACCGGCGGTGTTCGTGGTGAAGGCCAGAGACTGGAGACTGACAGGAAGGGGGAGATTTTAAAAACGAAAGGAGAAAAGGATCAGCAACTTATGACCGCAGTCAATGGAGTTTAACTGAGGAACTCTTTACGACCTCATTTCATTTTGACGACTGAACCGGGTCATCTGGGTCATGTTCATTAGGCGCCAAACAACGACTGAACAAAAGGGGGAACACTACCTGGACTGGTCAAATGTTCTAGTTTTTACTGTTGAAAAACATTGTGCTACGATGTTCCCTGATGAACATGAGCCTGTGGTAGAAGTCTTACAAGTGGAGGGGCCCTAAGTGGATTTATTGTATTGTACATACTGTAATAATTGATATGTTGGATCTTACCTTGTATAAACAATATTGTAAAGCTTAAGTAATAAGAAGTATAGCCACATCTTGTTGTTCTCACAATATTGAAGACAAGACCTCTCAATAAAAAGGTATTGAGGAAGACATTTTAAAGAAATGGGGGGGGGGGGTAAAAGCTATGGCACTTTTAAAAAAATAAATTAAAGAAAAAACAAGTTCAGCACAGTAAAAGTTCAGTTCATTTAGGTTTTATTCAGTAGGGAGACGTTGTGGAACATTGCAACTAGGAATGTTGACACGCCTGTTTGTACTTTACGCAACACATTTCTCTCTGAATGCTCCACAACGTTGTGTCCTAAACGTGCCCTGGGTTTGGTTGAGGCTGTGGTTTGCCTTCAAGCGTTTTGAGTTGAACTTTGTCGCAACGGAGTGGAGGGCTGCATATGTAATAAACTCTTCAGCGACTCTTGCAAAGGATCTCAGTGGCTCTAAGAAGGAAATGTAAAAGGTTATTTTATTATTGGTGGATTTGTTGTAAAATATTGCATTTTCCTTTCACCTTGCTGAGGGAATTCTTTTAACTGTTGGGGATGAAACCTATATTTTGGGTCCCCGATAGCACTCTTGAATGGTACTCATGTATGGGCACAGGTCAATAAGTGCAGTACGTACAGAACAAGGAGCCATTTGGGGGGTCTAAACCTTAGTGCAGCCAAGCCCACCAATGACAGAAGAGATGCCTGAGTCTTGTTCTCACCCCCTGGTGCTACACACACACCACGTCCTCTGCTGCTCTGTGTTTGCTATGTACAAACAACATAAAATGTTTTTATAAGAAATGCCGTGTGTGAGAGATTTGTCGTGATCTTACAGTTCATTCTTTGGTTTTTATTTTAATGCAAATACAAAACACATTGTGAATTCTTAACTTCAATTTCTTCAGTGCATTTAAAAAGGGCAGTGGTCACAATTCAGTCACACTGCTCATCTTGGGCTTTGACGAGAACGAAGAGCAGCCAGGAGTTCCTGCTTTTTAAAAATGTGATAGATTCCTGTGGATCCATCGTACAGCCAACCGGTTTGCCCTGCTTCAGCGCACCTTCATCCTGGACCGGCAATTAATTCTCTCTCTGGTCTTCTAACGCAGGGTGGAGATTTGTAATGTCAGTTAGGTGTTGCCGGGATACTTCCGTCATATTGTCACCCCTCATTTGTTGTTGTTCACTGGGATGCCATATCTGGAGCTTTTCCTGATTTCGGTCTCTCCGATCATCCAGCGTACAACAACCGGCACTGAGAAGAGAACAGAGGAGAAAGATACTTCAGCTAAAAGGTGCTGTAGAGAAAAGGCACTTTCGCACAAGCAATAATAAATGTAATGAAAGCCAGAATTAAGGCAGTTCACTGACGCTCAATATTCTCATGCCATTTCTCAGACTACATGAAGACCAGCGGTACCGTACATCTGTCGTCACAATACAACAGGATGTCTGAGATTACGAGCAGTGCTAGTTCCAGGGCTTTTGGCCAAATCACAATTTTGCAGGTGTTAGCGTCTTTTGACTGTTGGACAGGAAGTGGACATTCTGCCTGGAACTTGCAAAGAGGTCTTCAGTCTCAACACGTAGAGAACTTAATCAAGCTTTCTAACAGTTATGCAGACTTCTTTAGTTCTGGTTGACCAACATTCCTTATAAAAGTATGGAAGTCTGTGCAATAAGACATGGCTTTTAAAATTTCAAACAACCTTATCGCCATAGCAATTTCTTACAAAGCCGATTTGGCTAAAGGTGAGTATTGCAAAAATAAAGTTACAATTACTCCTGTTTTTATGAAGCCAACCTTGTGGCAGGCCACAATAAATCCCATAAAGCACTGGATTTAGCTCGGGTGCCGGCATTTGATGACCCCTTAAACACCCCAGGCTGACCCACCTGCAATGCAAAGAGACAAAGTGGCCAGTATGGTGAAAATGGACCCGGAGGTGATGGTTTGGATAAGGGTGAGACAGAGGATGTAGAGGAGGAAGCCGGTCCAGCCCAACCAGTTGATCAGGGTCCAGAGGGAACGTGGGGCCGTGACTGTGGGTCCTGGGAAACGCTCAGTCTGTTTGTATTCCTCCTGGTACATGTCCTGGAATAACAAAACGAGACCACGTCAGGAGCCTGACTGACAAGAGCGACGAGGAAAGTCCCCCTGGCGGTCTTCTCGAGTTCACAAATTCATTTGTCCTCGAGTCAACTTCTGCTGTGGATCACTTTGACCTGATGCAATTTAGTGCAACAAAGTACAGTTTTTCTTATCTCACAGAGGCCAATGGTCCGTTTCACAGAGGTGACTGTACATGTGGGTCTGATTGAGCAAAACGATTGCAAGTTACTAATAAAGGTTTGCCACAGTGTTTGTGAGATCACCACTGGGTTAAAAGTTTAGCTTTTAAAGTTGTGACTACCTTCATAAAAATCTGGCTGGCAATTTCTCCTTTCATTCCATTCCCTCTTCTGACTTAAATTAATAGTGGTCTTTCAGGTTTATTTAAGGGAAGACAGTACTGATCTGAAATTAAACAAATACAGGCCTTTCACTACAATTCGCCAAGTGGACTATGTAAGTTGCAAAGTAAGAGTTTTTATTAAAATGTAAAAATGGTCCTCCTTGGAACTGTAGCACCCACTGAACAAATACATAAGGTGGACGCCCACTCTACACCTTTTACATGGTTCAGTTAATGTGGACCCATATGATAACACCCTCTCCAGACCTTCTCCTGGTAGAGTTTGTGAAGCCAGGCAGAACACTCCGTCTCATCTTCAGGTACAGAACATAGAGGGATTCTCCTGGAGACAGGAAGGGAAAAGAGGTTAAATGTATGGTCCAAAGACAGCCCAACACATGGGCTCGGCCATCAGTGAGTTGTACTCATAGCTCTTGTGAGCATCATGAGGTGTATTCCATCCATACCGTATGTAGAAGTCTGGGTGATACGTGGTCCCACTGATAACTCCCCGCAGGGTTGGAGTTTCACCGTTGCGGAAATTTAGGGTGCAACAGTAAACTGCAGCAACTGAAATTGGCAACGGAAAACGACAGATATGGTCAAATCATTCGGATACGTGGTGCCCTCCATGACTACAGAGACTATTGTGGAAAATAAATCAACATTTATGGTTTTAATAATAATATCAAGCAAATATAACAAGGTTCATTTTCTGTTTTTACACAAACAAACACCTTTAAAACCATACTTGAAAATTACAAAGAGCGCACACCACTAAACAAGTGTTTTTGCTCGGTACCTGTCCCTCTGAGGTTCTGGGCAGCTACCCAGAAGCCCTTGGTCCGGGGCAGGATGTGGTGTTTGAGTTTGGGCATGCCTTTCTTCTCAGCCACCTCCATGCTGATGCGATGTTTCTCTGCTGTAAAGCGGGTTCCCTCACATTGGATCAGGAACTGGCACACAGACCGATGGAAAACATTGATTTATTTTATAAATGGGAAAACGTTTGAACTTCCTAGACATCTGATGCATTATTAAATTATCTATTTTTCAATATCAATATTCAATATCAATGTGGTCTTCAACGATTAATCAAATCAAAATGTATACTTCACAAAATGTTCCGAATACGGAGTTCAAAAACATGACCAACCGCATCCAGTCATGAAGTATAAATGTCAAACATTAAGTGTCATCAATGCTGACCCAGAACTTCTCAGGGTAATTCCGTAGGTTCTGAAGACCCTGGACAAAGCCTCTCTCATCTTCCTCCCACTTCCTCTTAATGAACACCATCTCCAGGAAGTACCACATCCAGCCAATGATTGGCACATACGACAACTCCTTCTTGGCTAAACATTTGGACGACTGGAAAAGGTAAGATTGTTAATGAGGGTCGACAAGAACTGAACATCAGTGGGCACTTCAACAAATCATTTGGTGATATCTCTTGTCCAGGGGCACCTGACCAAACTGACCTTCTTCCCCAGTGCTTTTTGATGAGGCGGGGGGGTGAGAGGAATGGAAGACTACTGGTGACTTAAAAAAAGCACGTTCTCTTACCCCAAGGAGCCCAAATCTGTCGCAGAAGCTCCAGCCACAAAGAAAGTCTATTTCAAAGTTGTGGTTGAGAATAACAATGGCGTTTTCTTTGCCGTAGTGTCGACAGCTCTCCGGGTCGGTGTATAGAGTGACTTCAGTGCCGGACCACCACTCCAAGATTGCCACAGACTCTGGGGAACACAAAACATACAGGAAACTGACAAAACAGATACAAGACAAACAGACGTGGTTTGAATAGGGCATTAGACAACCACAGCTACAATGCATTGATGTAAATTCCCCCAGGTTTTAAAGAATTTAGCACATAGCATGAAGCACAGCAAAACATACCACTACTGCATGAAACACAGCATGACATAACCCTACCGCATGAAGCACGGCGTAACATAACACTATGCATCATGAAGCACGGCGTAACATAACACTATGCATCATGAAGCACGCCGTAACATAACACTATGCATCATGAAGCACGGCGTAACATAACACTATGCATCATGAAGCACGGCGTCACATAACACTATGCATCATGAAGCACGGCGTCACGTACCACTATGCATCATGAAGCACGGCGTCACGTACCACTATGCATCATAAAGCATGGCGTCACGTACCACTATGCATCATAAAGCACGGCGTCACGTACCACTATGCATCATGAAGCACGGCGTAACGTAACACTATGCATCATGAAGCACGGCGTAACATACCACTATGCAGCACAGCTTGTTGCATACTGAAGCAAGAAGCACAGCGTAACACCAGAATGTGTGTGGTCAAACTGAATGTAGTTTCAAATGTGTATTTCAGGACAGGAGAAGGCCAACACGTTAGATGACACCATACTCACGGCTGGTTAGAGAGTATCCCAGTTTGCAGTTGATCCTCCTGGCCAGCTGCTTGTTGATTGGCCAGAGGGGCAGAGTACAGATCTGTAATAAGTTAATCAGGAGACCGCTGACCAAGAATCCATAGCAGATGATCAGTTGACACAAGAACTGGCCCTTCAACCACTGTACCAGACCCATCTAAAGGAGGAGATATTAGACCAAATAAAAGGCATAGATGAGCATGCAAAACAAGAACCACTGAACTCTCTTTAATTTCCATTTAAAGCTGGTTAGGCTGCAAATGTTAACTGTATAAAACCCAAAAACGAATCGCACCAATTTGTTTACAAACCCAAAAGAGCTTTTGCAAATAGGAAACTGACATGACAGGGGAAATAAACTCATAAAATCACTAATCTCCCTTTCAGATAACCAGGACCTAGAAATGCATGAGAAAACAGGTCTTGCGTAGATTACACGAAAAACATCGATTTCCTGTCCTCAAACATCCAAAACGGGACGAGGGGTTTTGAACGTGTTCTGTTCTACCTCGTCATTAATTGCGATCACCTTGTGTCCCAGACAAAAGGCCTGCAATGAAAAAAATGGAGTGGAACAGGTTTTGAGATCCGGAGTTGAGTTTAGGGGGATCAGACTAAGCTCACATGTGATTTTGTTTTATTCATCGTTCTCACTGAGAATTCCGGAAAGTGACATTTTCAAATGGTCTGTAAATGTGAAAGTGAATTGCGAAAGCTAATCCCCAGAAGGCTTGTGTACCGAAGTCACTGCACCCGGCGACGGAGCTGGGTTATCCTGACACCGTCTGACACAGCAAGCGTTCACAGCCCTGCAAATAGCTGGCTGGTAATAATGAAAGCACCTCTTTCATTCAATGTCTTCCATGCGCTCTGCTTCTCCGCTTGCACATCCAAAGTTGAATTGTAGTCTTTCAGGTTTACGAAGGAAATACTTATTTAAAAAGAAAGTGCGTAGGCCTGTCGCCACTATCCACCGCAAGGTATTATGTTGATACTTTTAATCAGACTAAAGTTTGTCTTTCAAGTAGAAGGGTTCAAATTCAATGTACAATGAATGGTATTATTGAAAATATTTGACCAATTAAATAATTAACTAATTAAAATGATTTAATTGGTGAAATATTTCCAATACACCTGCTAACTTATCAGGGCTGGGCACGCACGTATATAGTGCACATTGACTATGTATAACAAACGAATCGTAGTTCAACAAGTTAAGCACGAGTGCGCATGTTTCTAGACAGAACAGTAAGGTACACATTCGGGTGACAGGTCATGAGTATATAATATAGATTACACAACATTGCCGGTTTTACCCGCGTTACTACAATAAATACCACAATAGACTGGTATAACCACACCCTAGCACAAAATCTATTGAGGTGTGTGAATCAAATCTCCAGTACGCGCGTTAGTCGAACAATCCGTAAGGGAGATAGTTTGCATGTTTAAACAGAAATACGGAACAAAATATACATCAATAATGTGAACCAACAACCACGTTTGACCAGAAAAAGCGGTTACTAGCCTACGTTTGAGGTTTAAGCAAAATGCCAATACTTTGATCGGTGCTGTAAATCATTTTCCATGCCAAGCCTAATTGCTAATGGAAAACACAGTTTTGGTAATTTTAAGACGTCCAAACTTCTGTGAAATCCTGGAGACTAAAGCATTCACTTGAGTTCACTCAACAAGTCAAACAATCACTACAGAATAGTACTAACAATTGTTTCATCACAATATAAAACACGTTCCCAGTGGGAGTTAATTTGACCTTTGAAAAAGAGTTACTTGCAAAAATATTGTTCTACAGTTTAATTACACAACGTTCAGGCGCCCAAATCCTTAGATTAGTTAATGTGTTTGAGACGGCTGCTTTTAGTATGACAAGAAATTAGTAGTTGAAGACTCTTAGCCAGTGTGCGGAATATAACCAGTACTAAATAAAGTGTATTAGCCTACCGTGGGCTTTGATTCCTTCTGGCAGGGAGCTTCCCCGGCAATTGCAGGTATTCTCCAAACAGAATCAGATACCAAACCAAACGTGTAGTTTGATCAATCGATTTCTCTACATTAACTCCTTCAATCTAATTATAGGAACACCCAACCCGCGGACAACCTCACCCCACATACACGCCACATTCCCTTGGCATTGGCTCAATTGCGCAAAAGTTCGTCCTTTCCTCCCTGGCTCGGTTATCTTTAATTTTTTTCCCTAAGGCAGGCGAGGAAAGAAACTCATATTGCGACTCGGTCAGTTTCGTCACTCGTATTGCTCAATGCTTCTAATGTCAACCGGAGACTTTCAATGAGCCAACAATGTCGCATGACCCCTCAACTTTCCATTTCATTATTTGGCCTACAGCCCCCTCTAGCGTGGTTTAGATTAGTTGCAGTGAAGACGGACGAGGTTGTTACGAAGATGTTCATGTGTTGAGATTAGGGCTGGGTCAAAGCTTCTTAGAAAATGCTTATGACATTACGTAATGTAGGCTAGGTACTTCATTATCTGGTGCTCACATTTTTTTTATTAATTTGAAAGTAAATTATATAACGTAATAATACAAAGGATGACAGAAAAGTAATACTGTGCCAATTGTTTCACCCTTTTCAGTTACAACCTAAAAAAATTATTCTTAGCTGATTTTCCTTTGAGCCCAACTTCGATCATAAGTACGACACCAACCTTAAATCGTAAATTCTAGATTGTATTGCAATTTACATTATGTAATGCTGTATCATTGTTCCTTCCTGTTTTGGACATGTCCATGACCACAAACACAAATCGAAATCCACCGATAAATGTTTAATAGTCTATATTTTTTCAAGGATCACGGAGAAGTGATCAGTGCTGTTTTCCTTGGGTACCGTGCAAAAAAATTATAAAAAAGTGTAAATCATTTTTACACTTATGTTTTGGGGCTGTATATAAATAAATAAATATTTTTCTGTTTATTTCCTTGAGTCTTTAATGATGCTGGAACTTAATAACACTGTTCTTTACGCTTGTTCTTTTAATCACGGCTGGCAATCACTTCGGAGGTGTCTGTACTTTGCATAGATCATACAAACCATTAAAGCATTTCAAATACAACAAATAAAGCTGATATTTGTTTGTTAGCAAAACACTGCCATTGATGTGCAGTCACAAAAACAACATTTGGGACGCAAACAGGCAATCACAAACAACATTGTACAGAACCAATGACTTCGTGTCTTTTGCCTCGTCTTCATACTTCAACTATTCGCGCATTGTACATTATATCCTTTGAGGAAATAATATACCCTTTGAAATACATTTATCGTTTAAAACTTTTGTGTCTGTAATTTTGGTCTTACTCCACGTGCATTAGAAAATAAGACAACATATGTCCATGACTATTAAACTCTTTACATTTTAAATCATTTGAGAGAAAGAAAAATAGAGACATACAAGGCAGGAAGTCAGAAAAAGAGCAGATGGAGAGCAAGGTTAATTAATTCCTCCAAACAAAATGTTGAGTTGCAAACGTCCTGCCAACAGAAGCAAACTAAAAAAACACAGAACAAAACAGGGAGGAACCATCAGAGTGATTTTGTATTGCACGTTAACCCAGGAATGTCGCTCCCTGTTTTATTTGGCTTGCTCGTGTAGATTAAGCCTGAAAATGAAAGCCTTCGTTTTGGTGATACTTTTTTTGACTCTCCGGCCATTAAATGTTTTTACAACAGCCAGTAGAGGGCGCACGAGCTGTTTTACAACGTGGTATCCTGGACCTCAGGCTGTTCTACAGATTATGGGGGGGAAAGTCCGCGGTGTGAGAAGCATAGAGTTGGTGTTAGGGTATCCTTGTTATTTGAGCATGCGACCCCTCAAGCTGACAGTTTAATATAATTGTGTGCAGGTTTTTGAAAAAAGAGTGTGTGTGTTCTTAGGCAATTTACCTGGTTAAATGAAGGTTACAAGAGACGTCATTGTACATTTGTCATTACTAAATCTGTGGGTGCATGGGCGTCACTAAAACCTCTCTAGGTTTCTTCCTAGGTTTTGACACAGCTAGGGATTTTTCGTCTAGCAACAGTGCGTCGACGTTTCTTGCTTTTAGGAGTTTCAGCTCCAAAGGGCATCCTTCTAACCTCCTCTGTGGTGAGAGTAGGTCCTTGCGTGTGGATTAAGAGAGACGTATGCAGCACCGCGTGGAATCTGATTCAGTATAATCAGATCGAGGTCGATTGCAATACACGCATTGGCCGCATTCCAATCTTTTAAATGTGACTCCTTTTCCCTGAATCTGGTTAGCGTTTCAACTGGAGGCCTCTGTTCATACCTGACTGTATGTGTTGTTTCATTTTTGAAATATAAATGGTAGCTCTTCAACGGATCATTGAAGCTGAAAGACCCCCTTTTAAATCCCTGGGATATATCACTTTTTACAGACTCACATAAAGCTGATCAAGTCCCCTTTGGGCTGTTCTCCCATCTTTGAAGGATACCATGCTTTTTATGAGCTATATAAATGTCAGTTTGACTAAGGAGTTAAAATTGTTTCCAAAATGCCACCCTATCACCTATGCAGTGTACTCCTTTTGGCTAGGCCTGGTGGGACGCAGAATTAGAAAGCTTTTAATTTAAGCTTCATCGTGCATACACTATCCTAAAGTAAGAGACATATGCTAGTCTGTCTGTTATAGCATACTGTCTCGTTTTTAACTTTCCTTTCTGTTCTTCTTGCTTCACAGTCACTTAATACTTGTATCGCCCTGCGTCAACCGGCATGTTAATGCATTACCAGCACGTTTCACAAGTAAAAAGATGCACATATAGGCCTTTCTCTACGCCCCGGATCAGCGATTGACTGGGACTAAAATAAGTGCAGCAACTGCCAAATCGCACATCAGACTATGTAGGCTTATGTGTTATTAAGAGATGTTCCAATAATACTTGCTCTTTTGCCTAAAAAAAGTAACCGGAACGCTAAAAACGTCTAAAATTAGAAGTACCGAAACGCCCGTTCCGGCCCAAGTCAATAACAGACTTGGATAAAAGAAAACGGTGCATCGAGATGGTTCCATCCCAAATATCACCGTATACTCTTTATAGTGTATTATATATACGTGTATGTAAATACACAAGATATTTCGTGATGTTCGCGGGAGACGGAGAGCATGTGCGCACCGAAGAAAAGCGTCAAAGGTTTTGGCGCAGGGCAAACAGATCCTCATGCGGTCCAGACGCCGAGTAGAACAGGACCCACGTGTCACACAGCATCTGCACCTAAAACAACAGTGGGTTAAGAGCGTCTGGCACGAGGCATGATTACAGGACGGTCCGCGGGAGTGGTGTCTGCCACGCTACCGCCGTTGAGTCAGTGCCACTGGCAGTGTGAGGAGACACAGGCGCAGGAATTAGGCAGAGAGCAGTGTGCACTCCTATAAGACCTGAGAGTCAAACAATTCAGTGCGTTTTTCCACGTCTGTATACTGATACGCCTGCTCCATATACTTTTACAACTATAAAACTATAAAAACAACATAAAACAAATAGGTTTTATTGGACATGCCAGGACAAAATCCCCAAAACAATATCATGTATATTTAAGAAAATTTATGTATACATTTTCTTGGCTAAACAGACAGAATAACACACATATTCCTGATCAACTGGTCACCAGACATTTACCTGCAAAAAGTTTTCTAACGTACTCTGTTACTAGTAAGTCATCATGATGTCAAAGTCATTGAGGAACTCTCAACATGCAACATGTGGATTATAAAGTAAATGACATCAATGTAAAGCGCGAGCAGGCTACGGACGGTTACATTATGAAAATTAAAATATGTACAAAAGTAATGCAATGGGAATAGAGAAAATCTCCACTTTGAAGCAATTAGCCTTGCCCCACCATCTAATAAGTGGATGCTTTCGGGCTACGGGAAAACATAGTCAGAAGAAGCTAGAGCAGCTGCAGTAGCAGTATCCTCCTGGGGAATCCATGTCTCTGTAAGGCCCCAAATATCAGGAAACTGGAGAGCAGCTTAGACTGAAATGAACTCAACTTTGTTGACGGCAGATGGACAGTTCCAAAAGACTGCTGGAGACCAGGACATCCACAAGGATTGTGCAGGCAGACTACGGTAGATTAGAAGGATTGTAGCCATGGGGCCGGGACCGTCTGTGAAACCTCAGGGGAGAGGAATGAAAAAATATAATGCAGTTGACAAAGCAAAACAGAAAATAAACTCAAATGCGAGTTACTGGAGAAGATACTGTAGCGAAGGTGTCTCGCAAAGTTTTCTTCTCTTTCTGTATTCAAATAACTCCACAGAACAGCACAGTGGATGGGTAGTACCCAACAATCTCTAGGCGACCCAGTGGCAGGTGAATGGAATTACCAATATAGCAAACATGTGACTTTACAGCATTTACTGTAGCAGGGTTATGATGGATCCAGCTGTTTCCTCTTGTGTATGCACCCTTTTGTTCCACTACATGGGATGACTGCATTAGATGTTTTCTAATGCAGTCATTCCGGTATGTTTTGGGTTCAGGGTGAATTATGTAATTGTACAAAAAAGATCTTTGTTGCAGCCGGTCAGTCTATAGACACACTTAATCGGCTTTGCAATTCAGACTTGACATTTTGACAGTGAAAGTAAAAGCTGTTGTAAACACAACTGTTATGTTTGCGTTAAATGTTTTATTTGGGTTTAGGGCAGGGGTGGGCAAACTACGGCCCGAGGGCCGAATGCGGCCCGTGAGGCAGTTCCATTCGGCTCACGGAAGGTAATTGTTTTGAGGGAAATAAAAAAAACAGCCCATTCTTATTCATCTGAGTAAGAATGTATATTATTTCCAAATTATACTGTATTTGCATGTTTTAACTTTTTCCCCTTTCTGGCCTGCAAATCATTCATGATTAACAAATTACAAAAACAAATGTGGCCCTCTATTTAATTTCGAAATCCTGATGTGGCCCAGAGCCAAAAAGTTTGCCCTCCCCTGGTTTAGGGTAACAAAAATGGATCAGTTTTTCAAAACATTCTATTTACCATTTTTCAGACATTTGTCCACAATTACAGGGTACTTGAGGTCAGTGTCAGATGTTACTCTGGTGATTTCTATCATTTGGCAGGATGTCCTTTTCTGTCAGTTTGTTTACACACAAGTCCAACTTAGCTTTTCTGACTTGTGCTCTGCTGTACACGAGGTGGACAAAATAAACACTGCATGGAAAAAAACGTTATTTTGTAGCTACATCACAATTACAAACGCAGCTGCAGAGGTCAAATTAGGTTGATTGCCAATTAGCCGTCTATTTTCCTCTGCGTGTTAATTGGCTGCCGACTACAAATTTAGTGTTTTTCTAGCCATGACCCTTTAGTATTTATTTTGGGATTAACACCAGATTGATCAGAAGTTAACCAAGTACTCCATCAATTTCCATCAAAACGATTCCTTGAAAGACAGATGCTTATATGAAATAGCATAGACTGGCAGCCCTGTCTCCCAAGGGTGAAATCAATGACAGTTGTGGCTCATTGCTGCTCAGTAGAACAATATTGAACACAACACCAGTGTTGAGGAATTCCCATTAGGGGCCAGTATGGAACAGTATTCACTCCCTAGTGCCTACCGGTAGTCTCTATGGATAAGAGCATCTGCTAAATGATACGAATGTAAACTTCACCAGACCACCTAGGCTCACCCTGGTGGCCTTGGTTATCATTTGGATTAAGTTTAGTCCATTGGATCCCAATTCAGATGGATCCCACAGGATCTTCACTTCTGACGTTGTGAAGGATGCTGTCAGTGAGTTCATTGAGTGCAGCTCTCCTGGCTGAAGGTGGACAATATCCTTCCGAAATTGTGACTGAGAGAATTATTTCCTAACTGAGTACGTATGGCCAGAAATTCAAATTGCTTTGGAAGCGAGATCTCAACTCCATGCCTCTTGTTCCTCCCTCACTCTCTGCACACTGTAACTCTCTTCCCCATCTGCTCTGTAGACAGCCATTGAAATGTGTGTGACCCTTCTATCACCAGTATTCCAACCGAATCTTGAAAATGGCCTTTAAAATGTTTTCATTGGAATTCAGAGATTGATCAGATTAGAAATGTGCAGATTAATGAGGCAGCTGTTTAATGGCGTGTAAGAAATATTGAGGTGGAAGTTTAATTCAACCACAGCTGGTTGATAAGTGGTACATTTTAGGCCAAAACCGTGGGATAGTTTTTTGACAGGAAATATTGCAACATTAGATTCAGTGGAAATATTACAACATTAGATTCAGTGCAAATATTACAACATTAGGTTCCAGGTCTTTGTGCGTTGATGCCTGTGAGTGTCTGTTTGTGTCATCCTTGTCTATGTGTATATTTTAGGACGGGAAGTACCCGCATGGAAAGTAAGGCAGAACCTGAAAAATATGATAGTAAAATCTTGGTGTCCTCACTAGGGAAAAATATTTCCTCCTTATGGTTTAGGTCTACTGCAAAAGAAATGGCCATATTGTTATAAATGGGGTTACATTTGGGGTTATGGTTAGGTGTCAGGATTAGGCACTAAAGTTAGGTTCATGTTAAATTAAGCGTTAAGGTTAAGGTTAGGGACAGGTAGAGGGCAATGTGGATTTCGGATCAGTTTAGAACAGACTAACGTGTGAATGTGTTTGTCTGTTTTTGGAGAGATCCTCTCGGGACCTTCTGTACCCCACAGACCTGGGCTTTCTCCTGGATTAGATTCTGACACTCCTTCACGCCTGCAGACAAGAGGTGCCCAGTGCCCCAGGCTCTGGAGGGTTCCCAGAGCCCCAGACAGAGTCACTGAGCTGCGAAGGAAGACTCACACGTAGCTTCCCATCCCTCCCCTGGGCTGCTCGATGCTGGCCTCACCTCACACACACACACACACACACACATGCGCCCCTTAAATGTGGTAATTTACAGACATCTAGGAGTAACTTATGCACACATGTTGTTACAGTTAGAGCTCCTGCCTCAGTTATAAACTGGCCAGGCTGAAAGTATCAGGGTCCCATACTCTGAAGGGTTTTCAGGGCCCCATACTCTGAGGGGTTTTCAGGGACCCATACTCTGAGGGGTTTTCAAGGCTCCATACTCTGAGGGGTTTTCAAGGGCCCATATGTGTAACAGTCTAATATTTGCATCAACTAAAACAATTTAATAAATTGCAGCACAAGTATAGTATTCAGGCTGAGGATTAGAGATGGTAAAATTCATCTTCTGTGTCCATGAGATAAATGAAACATCCCAGACTCTTTGAGGACTGTGTGTGTGTGTGTGTGTGTGTGTGAGTGATGGTATACTGGCCCAAGGGCCAGCCAGACCGTGAACTTGCTATCACTCAGGAAGGGAATTCTCCACCCGGGTCAGCTCATAAAGATGAGCACGTATAGTCTGCTCGATGCATCAGCTGTCCCCGGACTGGAAAACCTGCTGCTTCGCTCAAGTGTTTCTCTCTCCCTCTCCTGCTGTAAGTCCAGGGACATGAGAGACAGAGAGAAATGGAAAAAGGCGGATCTGTTTTGCTTTTTCAGTCCTAATTAATGCGATTTCCTGGACAGGGGAAGACATTGTCCTAGACCAAAACACAGTCTTAGACATTTCACGAAGTGGCTCGGACACAGCAGAGGCCTTAAATTAGAATAAATATGAGGTGAAGTCTACAACTGGGTTGTCAAAGTCAACACCTAACAATGCAGCGTTGCCCTAGCTCCAACAACAACCCCTTATCACCCACATCTGGTTATTCCAGGAGGATGGTTGAACAACCTCAGGATTCCCTGAACATGTCTGGCTTCTCTTAACTAGATGTGGGAGTCAAGGATGCCTTGATGGCTGCTTCTTGTTTATGGAATTGGCACAGACTGGTTGATCCGACAATCGGTGCATGTACGCAACAAACAAAAAGGTCCGTAATCACATTGGCGGACACAATGATATGTTGTGTGGATCAAAAAGACTCTAGTGCTAGTCTAGAACAAGAAACTACTGTAATAACATATTCTTTTGGGCAGAATCCTGAAACAAGTAGTAAAAGGGTTTCATTAGCTAGCTGACAGCTCGTATATATATGACTATGAGTGTATTAAAATAATATTCATATTTTTCAATAGGAAGCTATTCAAAGCAGCACTAAAATGAATGCCTTTTGATGAACGGTTCTTCCAAGGATACAAGGCCTAAACACATTTCATGTTTCAGAAACATGTGAGTGACACCTGCCATATTGTAGGTGCTCACAAGATGTAAAAATACATTCTGTAAAATAACAAATGAATGCTTTTAAATCATGC
The DNA here is from genome assembly GCA_016801125.1 of Novumbra hubbsi. Lineage (NCBI taxonomy): Eukaryota > Metazoa > Chordata > Actinopteri > Esociformes > Umbridae > Novumbra > Novumbra hubbsi. The sequence goes on along the minus strand of JACXGK010003317.1, from coordinate 26,565 downwards.
CGTATATGAATGGAATGGAAACCCCAATATGCGCTTGAGCCTACAGATCATCGATCATTCCCAACTGCCAGATGAGTGGGAGAAAGAGTTCAGGAGAATGAATTGAAGAGCATGCTATATTGCTGTTGTTCCAGGATTCTGGCTCAGACTGGGAGCATGGCGTCCGTACAGGGCCTTGGGGTTTCAGATGGCCCGTGTTCTCGCCAGTCAAAGTAGCATGTACACCGAGTTTATTAAAAGTAGATTTTCTGCTCTGGCGAAGCAGGGCCGTACTAAAAGTCTGACATGTGACCCTTGAAATAGGACATGAACCAGAACGAGATGAGTTCCTGCGTTGCCTGCAAAGCATGTCTTCTGCACAACACTATTCCCCCCTTGTCCTTGGCTCCCTTTCAGTGACCTCGGTTAAACTCCGCCCAGCAACGTCTCCACAGTCAAATGGAGAAAATCAACAAATCATATCACATCATATTGGATACAAGAAAATGGAGTCTAACGTATTTCAGTTCATACCGCAATACAAGAACAGGGAGCCTAGTAGGCGTGAATATTTATGTCTACTGAGAGTCTCTGTGGCACCCAAACGCAATTTGTGTTTTCCCTGCAATGTGTCTGGATATGACCCTTCGCTGAATGGGAACACGTTCAGGATCGCATGGTGTTTCCTAGAAACCAGTGGGTTGGGCGAGGGCCAGAACACACATGGGTCCAGCGGAGTTAGAGACAAAATGTTGCTTAATTAATGTGAATTGATGAGCAGTATCCTAGCCTGGTTTCATTGTTATGTTTCTGTTGTTTTGAGCTTGCCTACTGCATCTTAAACAATGTTGTCATATGAGCAGCTGTGGGCAAAATGGCAACTACTTCAGGTAAGTCATAATTTATTTCTAGAATATGTGACTTCTGGACTTATTGATATGGTGAAGAGCGGAAATAAAACTCTAGACAACACACACACCTGTCGTGTTATTTGTAGAAAAAAATAATGGCTTCCTCATGAATCCTGTTTCATCGTCTCCTTCTGTCCTTCTTCTTCAAAGTATGTTTAGGATCCATAATGAATGGCAGTAACCTCCGGAGCCAAACAACAGGATCAATTAATCAGCTCACAAATCGTAGGGTTATTTTTTCAACAGACAAAAACTGCTGTTGTAACAGATGATCAGCAACTGTCCCTAAATCAAAAATTAAACCGAAACATATTCTAGTTGAGAACATGACTCTTCTTCACAAAGTTGGACTATTAGTTCCTGTTAGACAGTAGAGCAAAGCAACAAACCCCAAGACATTCACATTGCACCAAGTGTATATGTCTCAGTCTGGACATGGACTCCTGTTAGACATTAAGACATACGAGAAAAAGGTTGCTGGGCAGAGATGATAGTACTTTATAAACTGGAACTTATGTACCAGCAACAGATACAAAGGAGTGTCCATGCCAGTAGAATAGGGGCGAGGCAGATGATTTTGAGTGGGGTCTAGGGTTGCACTTTCTGAAAGTTAGGGTTCCTTTGGCACCTTTGAAGGGGCCTTTTCTGATAATGTTTAGAACTGATTTAGAGGAGATTTGCCTTTGGCTAAACTGGATGAAAAATAGTATTCAGTACTAAGATGATACTGTCTTGAATAAGCCACACTACAAATGCCCTGCAGTACAAAAGCAGCATCATGTTTCCTCTTTTTTACACCAATGGTATGAAAACAGAACAGTCATTAAGAGGTCCTAGTTAAAATAGAATCATCTGCAATTTTGCAATGAGGGGAGCGCCAATCAAGGTTCGGTATTGCCACTTATTCCAGGGATGTTTACCATAATCAATGGAAGTGTATCTATGAATGCGTTCCTATATCTGGCGGCCCCTGTAAAAGCTCTGCTCCCTCTTTTCCGGTGAAGTCTTAAGGGAATCCACCATGGCCTCCCGTCGCTATTAGCCAGTATCACAGTTAACTCCAGTGGAGGTCCAATGGAATATGAAACGGGCTGAATAAATCAGAACAGGACCAGAAGCTATTTTGTTAGCAAGGCGAGAAGTTTAATGTTTCGTCCGTGTGCATAAATGAATCCTCCAGCAGAGTTCCATCGCTGCGGTTTTATTTTTCCAAGCCTGGGTTCCAAGTGGCTGCAGTCACAAACCATAGTGCTTGGAGTGTTTTCAGTGCCCGGGCTGAGACTCCCACAGAGACTGCTTGGGTTTCTCCTTGTCTCCTCTTTCCCGCTCCTCCGCAGTGCAGGGCGAACTATAAAGGAGGTAAAATGTGAATTGGTCTTTTGTTTCAGGGTGCTATCTTAGATATCATCTGATAAACCAGCATCCTGTTCAGGGGTTGTGCACTTGTACATTAAGCTGAAACATGTCCGGCTTCATGTTGCCTCAAGTTTAACAATAATGTTCTAAATCCCTTGACTAACACTAAGATTATTGTTAAAATGACCATCATTTGTAAAGATTATTATTATTATTAGGTTCTAAAGGCAATTTTGGACAATACTTACATTTTGTTTCATTTACTAAAGTAAGTGCTCCATCATTAACATTTTTAGCCAAGTCTTCATCATGTCATAGCCTCAGAGGTATTGGCTGTGATATGGGCTAAGGAATCTCCGATAAATTACACATGTACAAGTCACTCATGCTCCGTGAACTTTGCCTTTACTATGCCATATTCCCATTGTCTGTTTTGCAGCTGTTTGTAGGTGTGTGTGCTTGTGTGTGTCTAAATTGAGCAAACTTCGAAATCTCTCAACGTCTGCTACCAATCTGTGTCGGCCGACTGAAGTGAGAACTGTTTCACACCATCTTTGTCTGCCGAGTTAGAGCCAACAGCATTGTACATCAACACCGATCTATTTGTCAGTGCCGCGCACGAACGCAAGCACACACAGAAGGGGCCAGCGCTTCCCGGCGTCTTCAGGGGCAGTGTTATCTCTGGCATGTCAACTGGACTGCCTGTCAGTGAGGAGATAATGTTGCCTGGCAAAGGAGTTTGCTTCCGTTACATCATCAGGATGCACATCGTCCAACGCCGGATTGGTCCGGAAAACCTGTTTGTGGACGAAGTTCAGAACTGAAACAGGATATCATGCGACACTACGTCTTCATCCTTTTTCTACCACCTTGACACTGGCTTCTCCAATCTTCACTGTATCCAACAGAATCAACCATTTTCCACACTACTCGTTGTGGATGATGACACGCTCAGCCGATGATATCTGCAAACGTCGTCACCTCACGTCCTGGGAGCCTTAACGATCCTGGGTTAATTGACCACACCTCAATCACTCTCCGAGTCTGATTTTGGCAAAAAACTTAAAGTTTGTGTCTTGGGTCAAGGGTTCATAAAATCCAATCCCTGGTAAATGTGGTAAACCAAGACACTTCATCTGAGATCTAAACTATTGGGTCAAGACTGCACGGACGATTTTTGCTTTTGATTTGCAACTGAGGGGTTCATCACCGCAAGCGTATACGAGGCCACACTTGTCCAACTACACATACAGGCACACATGCAAAGCACACAGCAAAACACATACACACACTGTTTCCAACCACAGACGCTCTCACCAGGAGCTCCCATTCCATCCCCACATTTACATTAACATTTCAGACATTCAGGACAACCGCATAACCTCCAGGACCGAGATTTGGTCTGGCCTGAATGGGAGCCATCTTCCCGCTGTAGTGGAACGGTGGAAAGACCAGAGGTGGTGAACAAGGACCCAGCCTGGAGGCAGGCTGGGGAAGTTCCGCTTGGCTTCTCCATAGACAAGCAGCACCGGCATTTGGGTCTTCTGTAGCTCTTTGATGCATACTTTGTTAATAGCACAAAGATTAAATGCAGAAAAAGCCCTTGAACGAAAACAGAGTTAGAGGGGTGATTTTGATGATAAAAATACAAGGCTCCCCATTTTTGCAATTCTTTGTTGTGGTAGAGATAAATCTGAATGCGATTTTTATAGCGCACGTTGCTAGCTGTATCTGTGATGTCTGGTTTTATTTCGTGCAAGGCTGCCGCGAGGTCAGCACTCTAGATCTGATTTAAGGCTGGGGCTTAGAAGCCTGACTTAATGCATCTGTTCTCAGTTTCACACTGAAGCTGTCTCACCCAGAGACCCTCAAGGAGAACAAGACACTTTAACACACTGAACCCAATATGTGTTTCTGCGGTTTGTACTATGCTGGGTTCAATGAACGTTTGTGGGTTAGCTATGTATGGACAATGACAGCAGGTGTAGAAATCATATCTTCAAGTCAAGTCCTTTGATACGCTATCGTTGTGTGCTGGCAGCTTTAGTTTAGCTGGGTAACACAGCTCAAAAAGGAGCCCAGAAGTACCAGGTTTTGAACACTTTATTTCACAATGGTATTCACTTTAATTACAGTACCTATAGAAAGTCGTTAACCCTCATTTATTATATTATATATGCAAGTTCAATGCATTAAAATTCTGTTTTTTTTTCACTCATTTACCCATCGCAGTCCACAGTTGTTAGGTGACCGCTTGTTTTATTCTAAAATAAAATGCTGCAATAAACTGCCACAAAAAAATCACCTGGAATAGGTCTCTACCAAGTTTGGACACCTATATTTTGCAATATTTGACTATTCTTTACTCAGCTGTTCAAACTGAATGGTTTAATTCACATTTTGTCATGGGATTTAGGTCAGGTCTGGGCCACTCAAGAACATTTTACTAGTTATTCCTTAACTGCTCTTTTGTAACATTGGCTGCTTGATTACGATGATTTTCAAGCTAAAAGTTTTCATTTCCCTTGCAGAGGGCTTCAGGTATGCCTCAAGGTGTATTATTATTATTTTCCCTTATTTCCCACCAGGGGCCCTATCCCCAACAATGAGAAACATCCCCAGAACATGATGCTGCCATCACCTTGATTTGCAGAAACCATTGTGTTTTCTTTCACGCTTTACATTCAGGCTATTTTATTTTGTCAATAAATCGGTCACTGCAACAGAAACTCCTGAGGGTTTTTGAGGCATCATGAGGCTCTCCTTCTAAACGTTGGATAGCAAAGTGAGTACATCCATAGAAGATGAGTGCATCCAATTATGATTTTTCAATTGAGTCATTTTAATATATAGTTTAATTTTACAATTATAAAAGCAATACCCTTAAATGTATGAACTGTTATGTGTAATGACAAAATAAACATGGAAATGCATGAAACTCTGAGGCATTGACATGACAAAATGGGAAAAGAGTTCAAGGGGGTGTAGACTTTCTGTAGGCATTGCGTGTAGCTTTTTAGTCATTCTCCATAGCATGTGAGCACAACCTGATCTGTGCCAACACTGCTATCAGCAGCCAGACCGCCTTTGAGGCAAAATCAAAGAGGACAGTTCATGCAAACAGCTTGTAGCACATCTTGTTGCTGTAGTGTAGCACTTCAATTTACAGCCCAAAGGTTTCTGGCTTTAGCCTTAGACTCTGTTTACCTCTCTTCTTCTGTCTCCTTCCTCATCTCCCTCTTTCATTTGTCTTGCTTTGCTTCTCTTTTCCAATATTTCTCATTCTCTCTTTCTCTCTCTCTCTTTTTCTCTCTCTTTTTCTCTCTCACTCTCTCCTTCTCTGGATGCAATGAGTCTGTGGTCTCCAAGCCAAGCCAAGCCAACGGTTGGCCATCTGACAGGACTACAGATATTTTCCCAATGACTAGTGGGACTCGTGCCTTCTATAATTAACAACTTGTTTTATTTCAAATGACAGAACCACTTCTTCAGCAATGTGCCTCTGTTTGCCAGCAGGAGCCCTGTTCACTTTATTCAGCAGATTATGCCAGCAAAACAAGAGTACGGGTTTGTTCGCTGACGCATCCTCTGGGACCTGAAGGAGGGCATTATGTAGCACTGGCGGCACACAAAGCTGATTGTTCCAAGAAAGTCAAAGTCAACTCGTCACACGCTTCCCCGGGAGTTTAATTGATTGCTGAAGTGTTTAATTATTGTTCTTAGCGCTCTGTGCCCGTAATCATCATTTTCTTTAGTACGAAGAGAGGCTTGATTAAATGTCTATGGACCCAGGTGTGCACAGTCAGGAGGTAATGAACAGTAATTGTGCAAACTGGGAGGTTGCGTTGTTTCTTTGCTGCCATGGGTGACCATGGATTACAGTAATTATCTGTGAGTATTATCCTAACAGGGACCTTTATCATAAAGGGAATGCAAAAAAAAGAAATAGGATGCTGCCCAAAGCTCCTGATTTCCTGGCTAGTCTGCCTGGAGAAGCATGAACAGACGGTCCTGGGGAGGAGTCCTCATGTCTTGTGTGATTGCATTGAGCGTCTGAAATCACACTTCCATGCACTGCTGCTATGCTGTTAAACGGGAGTCCTACATCACCTTTACTTGATCTCCTGTCTTTGGCCAGAGACCAGGCAAGCAGGTCACAGGGGAGGAAGATGTGTGGAGAGAGGTGATGAGAGTGGAGAAAGGGAGAGAGGGAGGGAGATCGAGGAAATGGAGAGAAGATGAGCGGTTTAGGTGGACGGGCCAAAAGAGAGAGGAAATGAGAGAGAGAGGGAGGAAGACTGGTAGGAATTTCATACCAACGTGTCTGAAGTAGAACAGCATCACACATAGGCAGTATTTATATTAAACTTCCCCCAAAGCCAGTTAGAGTCGGGACCAAACCCCTGCATCCCAAATGACACACTATCAAGGGAACTACACTTTAGAAGGACCCATAGGGCTCTAGTGTGTTATTTTGGCAATAGAAAGCCATATGCGTCGCGGACCGAGGCTCTCTGCTCTCCACGGCCTCCGTGTCTGTCTCTGGCCTTGTGTAGACGGGCGATGTGGTGCCAAGGTATATATCTGCCGCGCACATTCTGACACCATCTGATCTGCTTTGTCTACTGTGTCCAGCTTGCTCAGGTTGGGATGTAAACTGAACTTGAGGTCAACCTGGAAATTAATGTGGCTGTCGGATACTGTTGGTGTGAGGATTGGGGTGGAAACAGGACATGGCTCAAGAGTAGAGTGGAACCAGGACTTGACTCTAGAGTAGAGTGGAACCAGGACATTACTCTAGAGTAGAGTGAACCTAGGACATAACTCTAGAGTAGGGTAGAACAGGACTTGACTCTAGAGGAGAGTGAAACCAGGACATGACTCTAGAGTAGGGTTGAACCAGGACATGACTCTATAGGAGAGTGAAACCAGGACATGACTCTAGAGTAGGGTCAAGCCACGAAGCCTGGGTTTGGATTTGGATTCAAAATAAACCAGGACATGCAGCTACGGTTCAGGTTGGGGTTGAACCAAGACCTGAGTTGAACCAAAAAAACAGAGTTGAAGTTGAAATGGGGAATATCTCCTCCCAGACCTGGATCAGGGCATCAGTGAGCTCCAGGACAGTCTGTGGCACAACTTGGTGGCGTTGGATGCACCGATACATAACGTCCCAGAGGTTTTTGGTTGGATTCAGGTCTGGGGAACATTGTGGCCAGTCAATGGCATCAATGCCTTCTTCATCCAAGAACTGCCTACACAATCAGGCCACATGAGGCCAGGCATTGTCCAGCACCAGGAGGAACCCAGGGCCCACTACACCAGTGTAAGGTCTGACAAGGGGCCTGAGGATGTTATCCTGGTACCTAATAGCAGTTTGGGTACCATTTACTGGCATGTGGAGGTCTTTGCGACCCTCCAAGATATACCTCCCCAAACCCTCACTAAGACCCTTCCAAACCAGTCATGTTGGATGATGTTGCAGGCCGCATAACGTTCACTGCGGCGTCTTCAGACTCTTTCACGTCTTTCACATGCGCTCAGTGCAAACCTGCTCTCATCTGTGAAGAAAACGGGGTACCAATGGCGGACCTGCCAATTCTGGTGTTCTCTGGCGAATGCCAATCGAGTAGACATCGGTTTTGCAGCAGGGTTGATGCCCTTCTCCCTGTCCAGCTCTCGTCGTGTAAAGGCCCGTCTCCTGGTATCTCTGAATGTGGAGAAAGTAAACGGTTCCGTGCACATTCCTGAAGGCACCATATGTTGTGGAAGAGGTATGTCGAGAATTACACTGCTTTTGCATGGTGGTCTTTTAGTAGCATCATCGCCAGGAAAGAATCTATGGCATCTGATAATCGTTGCGGTTTGTAGGAACAGGAAAACCACTGGAGGATTCGCAGGGTTAGGGGCTGGGAAACTACTGAGTAGTCTGTCTGCGCTCTGTTCCAGATGCATCATCCGCAGAGTGTAAATATCAAACATGGCAGAGATACAAGGGTTAACCAGTAAGCGGAAGTGGGGAATGGAACCAACAGTCTTTGATACAGACACTTTGGTCGGCAGTGGTTGCATTTCTTAGGCCCCGTGCCTGGGTGTGGATGGGTGGCAGGGACTTGAGGTCTGAAGCCCACTGAACGAGGCCACGTGGGATGCACCACAGGCTGGGTAGAGTTTGGCTGCAAGGCCCTGGCTTTGGGCCAGAAGAAGGTTCCTGGTGGTTCACAAGCCCACGGTAGAAGATGCAGCCATGTGGCACATTTAGGATGGCTCCACACTTCTGCTGATACAGATTATTGTTCATTCCGTATAATCACTGTAAAATACTCTTCTTACTAATACAAATTCTTCAGAGAGTTCTTTTATTCACAGTTTTTTCTGCCTCTGTCTTAGCATCACGTTGGAACCGTGTTCTCATATTTGGTTGTAATTTGGGCCCTTTTTGCCCTTTTTACTTTTCTCTTTATGCATTTCCGACCTTGAACTGGCAAAATATTGTTGCCAGGAGTATATACGCGCATTTATTGACACATGAGAGATTCAAGACATTCCACTTTTACAGTTACACACATTATCTCTAAACCTTCAGTTTCATTTATAGCTGGAACAGCTTTGCCAGATGGGGATTTTAATAAATGTGCGTGAAGAAACTGTTGTTTAGTGGGTGGATAAAATTATAGCAAAAATCTGAATTTGTGTGGGTTTTTTGGTATGCACTGTCAGTCATATCTGGCAACTGTCATAATCAGAACTGTGTAGTGAGAGGACATTGTGCATAGCCCATCAATGCTTTTATTTTGGGCGAAAAGTGAACCACTAAATCTGATGATCAATGATCAATCTATGAGGAAACTAATGTTTTTCAACCAGCTCATTTCTTTTGGGTGGAGAACAAAGACATAGAGATATGTCTACACATACAACGTATTCTGACTTTGACTGTTTGTTAGGGTTTCTCAGGGTAATAGGTGCGCTTTGGGGAATCCTGGCCGCAACATTTACAATGCTGAATTACACATTTATGAAGAGGGCTGGGAGAGATTTTGCTAGTGTCTAAAACAAGTATGAGAACATTACATGTCTTGAGTTTAAAGTCAGTGTTTACCCTAGATGAGGTTGGTTTGGCCCGGCACTTCTTTAAGGCACCCTTAACCGTGTAAAATTAAACCCAAGTAAAAGGGTAAAATCCATACAAATCCTGATAAAGTTTATCAAAAGGGAAATGTTTCTTGTTTCCATGCAAAAAATAAATGTGTCCCTAGTGCATGAGTGCAATAATTCTGTGCTAATGAAGTTGTAGAGGCATGGGCAGTAATGTGACATTGATTTAAATAATTCTGTGTTGTGCTAATGATGTTGTAAAGGCATGGGCAGTAATGTGACATTGATTTCAGTCTACAAGTATTTGCGCGTGCCTGTGTGTGTGTCTGATGTTTGAGTGAAGACCTCTCAAAAATCTACTTGATTGGATTCTGAGAGCAAGGTCATTGACATAACTTATCCCTTGAGATATTGCTTCTTGTCAATATAACATTATGGTATGTGAAATTAGTTAATTAACCTGTTAAAATGTCACATGTATGCTGTGTTATGTTAGAAAGAATTTAATTGCCATCCAGAAACCTTTCTATTAATTCAGATTGCTAATTACAGGTTTGGACTATGCTTTGTGTAACATATTTCAAGTAATACCGATTTCATATTTTTTTTTAAGAAGATTGATTGATATAAAAGAGCTTTATCTTCTCTTGACAATATTTAAATGATCAAATGTTTTTAATTAGTTATCAATTATTGTATCGTCAAATATAAAGACCTTGAATTTTATAAAAACTGTACAGTCCTAATATTGCCATTAACACAATGAAAAATCATGATGTACAAACAATTTATTTATCAAACAAGAGACTCTCTTAAGTGGAAGAAAATACTAATTTCTAGAAAATGTAGATCTAACATCAAACCAAAACCAGAAAAAAATGTGTGCAATGTAGAAACCCTCAAAATAGAACAAAGCTAGCTATTAACCACACATTTAATCAACAACAATAAATGCTGTACAGACATATGACAACAAAAAAGCTATACATTGCAAATATCCTTGATTCATATAATTCAACCCAACGTTACAATGACCTTTTAATTTGATTACATAGATTCTAGAAAGGCAGTTTTAATATTTTTGTCGATCAATACAAATGGGTCTCCTCATGCCCATCTGTTTCACCGTTGACATGTGAAAGACACGTTTACATTTAAATAATGTTTAAGTGTATTCATAGCGTCCCATCTGAAATACTCCCAATCACATCAAGGGTACACAAGGAAACCTCAGCTCATCAGCGGTCAAGGATGCTTTGAACCATTAACATAATAACCACAGGTCCATTCTCACTTATACTGCTACTACAACAATCCCACAAAAAACTCATTTTGATGGACTGCAGCATCTCTACATTATCCTCACTTTCTTACCACTAAAGGTTTTGCCCCAAACTGCAACTTTTCTTTTCTTCTAAAACCACCACATCGCTTTTGTTTATCTGAGTGACAACAGGTCATGGACAAACATGATGAGCAGTTGACAAACATACCAATGCAGTAACAAGTGACATAACGCTGCATATTATAAAGTTTATGATAGTGTATTTTTATGCTGATGTTTGAGAAATCTTTCTGTTGATATCCAACACTTTTTACTGTTGTACTTCAATTGTAAAATTTCGTCAGTGTATACAAATAAATAAATTATTTACAATCGCTAACAAAAAAGCAAACAAAACACAAACTTACGATAATAATTTACGAAAAAATTATGATACAAACTTAGTATAAACATCTTATTCCCAAAGTACTTTAAAATGCAATTAAATGAGTCACAGCCAACCTTTTTAGAGTTTACTTTTAGTAACTCAGACCCTTTAAACAAAATTGCACTCAGGATGGTGTAAGGTATACAATACAAAATATAACTTTTTTCAAGTTAGCATCTTAGATCAGTGTGCATTCGTATCGTTTCAAAGTTCGGCAGATATTTGGCAGTTAATATTCAAATTGATCCAATTTTTACTGCATGCCTGAAACTGCTGGGGTCAATACAGATACCTGTAGTTGCTGAGCAACCTAGACGCCTTTACTGTACATTGTACTTAGCCTCAAGTTGCTATCTTTTCCACCATGAGCAATGTCAATGTTTACTGAGTAACAAAAATTTGGTATTTACTTTCATTACTGTAAAGCAGTAAAAAGTTAGGAAAATATTTTGAAATAAAGCACAAAAGTGGTTGTACAAAGTATCCCTATAATATGTTGTCAACATCATTTAGTTATAGTTTCCTTTCAAAGGTCTTTTACATTTGTCCACTTATCATCTGTTTTCACTTCTGAAGGAAGTGTCTTTTCTCACAAGGCCGTGGCCACCCCTTCAATGAAACGTTAGCAGATTAAAAACTTTGGAGAGGAGCCAAGCTAAAGCTCCATTACATTGGTGGAACCAGTCAGCAAATGACTGGTGATCATACTGTCCTTTTTTTCTGTTCTTCAGCCATTTGAAATGTTCAGTTATCTGGAAGAAAACAGGATAAATAATATTTATTCCAAACACATTTGTAACAACAAAGTAAAAAAAGAACAGAATATCCCAAACCATACTGTATATAGATTAAATATATATACAGTATACAGCAGTATACATATAAAGTATGGTTTTGCGACTTATTCAATGCAATGAACAGGGGGAGCACTGTGCATGTCATGAATTAAAGCACCAGTCAGTGAACAAGCATCATTCTGGTATCTGTGACCAAAGTAGCACCTGGAACCCATTACTAACAGACACTAGACCTTCCACTGTCAGTCAAACACATGCATGCACACCAAAGTGCCAAAGTCGTTGGAACCAGGCAATGTGACCAGCAGAAACAAAAGCGTGAATTAAAAAATAAACAAAGCGGAGAAAACCCAGAAACCCGTTTGTGATTGTTACCTGATGGACTACACAGTTGGAAACTCTGGGTCATCTGAGTATTGGAAAAGGTTTTTGAAAGTTTAAAAAAAAAAACACTAGTTTTCAAGCTTCACAAGCATTTGGTCTTCCAAAAGGACAGAAATGGAATTTACACACCAACCGACACATCATTATTTTTCAATACATTATGCGGCGCCCAGATCAGATGAAGCTGTGATGTGAGTTGGACAGCACAATCAGATCTGGGCCCGAACTAGAACGGCACTGCAAGCTACAGGACTCACCTCGGCACTCGTATTTGAGATCGGAGAAGAAAACCAGTTCCTGGGAGAAGACAAACAGGCCTAACCGTCCACCGGCAAACGTCTTGTCATACACCGGTCCTGAATCTGCCAAGATCTGTTTCCCTTCATAAACCACAACCCTACAAAACAATCGAAAAGACAAAACCCTGATTGAAAATGATGCCTAGAGAGCTGAATATTTAGAGAAATTAAACTACGGACAAAAAACCCAGGATAACCACAAATAAATCACTGGGAGTCTGCATTGGGGCTGCATAAATTATTGAAATATTGTATTGGTTTGTTTTGAACAAAACATCTAGAAGGCAAATTATTATATGTTACTACTAGAAAGTCGCTATTTAAAAAAATACTTAATAATAAAAAAGATTACTGAGTATTTTGATTTATTTTCCAGTGAGACTAGGAGAAAAATTGATTGAACGGTACGAGTCACATTTATTTTTCTAAATGCAAAATAATCTATTTTGCAGGAGAACGTTTGAATACCTCCAGCTTAGCATATTTTGGATATTCTTTGTACTAGGGAACCCAGGATAGATGCCATGACACTGTGTTAGCCCACTAAGCTAAAGCATTGGGCTGGACCTGCTCACCTAATGAAACCAGTCTTAGGTCTGTGGATTAGGTGCCACCTGTAGGCGGTGTAATCCTTCCAGCCAATGTTCTTCGGGTCATGCCAGAGAGTTCGGACCTTTGAGGCAAAGACAAAAAGAAGCATGGACTTAATAAATGTCATTGATTGGTAGATTATTTGTGCAGCTGAGGGTGTGGCATTACATTTCTTCCTGGCTGTTCAAAATAAAAGCTGCCTGACTCAGATGTAGCTTCAGATGTTGTCTTAGAAACTCTAGCATACCTGGTCCTTAGTGTTGCCTGTGTGCCACAGGGCGTTCCGCAGGTTCTCGCCCGAGCCTGTAGAGGAGTTGACCACCTTGAGGGAAACACCGGAGATACCGAAGGCCTTGGAGGGTTTGTCCTCCCAGTAGGTCTGGGTGATCTGCTTCCACATCACCACGTAGAAGCGACCGCTGGACTGGTAGCCGAACACGAAGCCAGCATAGTCATCATCCCGGTCCGTGTTGACATAGAAGGTTCCACTGAAGTCCACCGCATTGAACTCATCAAATCCTGGGGAAGAGCAGAGCACAGACACAAATACATCTGAAGAAAACTTTGGTTGACTCCATTGTTTCACGTCTTTTACTCGGTAACAACTTAGATCCAAATTATTTACAGGTTTTGGAGTTCCTTGAATCAGGAATGGAATAGGCTTGTAGGATACCTGGGATTTCATCGAAATTCTGTGAATTCTTCTAATGTTTCAGGAACTTTTCTACACAAGAGAATCACGGCAGAATTTAAAGTGAGGTAATGCTGCTCTTCTTAACAACAATGATGCCAGGGTCTCGATTGACAGACGGCACATTTCTAGAACGTAGTGAATTAAACATCCCAATCCCAGCTTGTGCACTTTGGTGTTTTTTTACAGCAGTATAGGAGCTGGATGCTAATGCCATGCTACTCACCGACAGCAATGCCGGGGTCGGAGTTGACCGTCTGTACCAGCTCTTTGCCCTGATGCCTGACCACCCAGTTGGGGTCGATTTGTGCGGTTCCCTTGGGGTCCAGGTGCACCATCTGAAACTTCCGGAAGTTTGTGACGCTAACAGCGCTGTTTTCCGGACAAACATCATAGATGTCCGGAATGTTGTCGTTGTCAAAGTCATCTTTGCATGCGTCCCCTCTACCGTCGCCTGGAATACAAGATGGGATAATTCAGGCGGAAAGTGTGACAACAATTGTTATGTTCTCTGCTTTTTAAATAAAATAGCTACGTTCATGTGAAATGCATAGTTGTAGCAGTCCATCTTTGCTTGTTGTTTGGTCATTCCTTTTTTTATTGAAAGGAGTCGTGTAACCACTCCGTAATATAGATCTGTAGATTTACGTCAATGGGCATTGTTTCTGGCAACAACAGTCGGCCTGTATAACCCTGTAGTCTCCCAACTTTGACTGATGTTGCAATATTCCCACCATATGGATGGCAGACCTTTTTGTCACTCGGAAAAGAATCACATTTCTTTTCCAAGATCCTGTAGATTTTATTATGTCTGCCAAGTCCAATAAGTCTCAGCTATCTAGCATGCCGTGACAACTTCCACTGATACTTCGCACTTTCTCAGAGGCCACGGTCTATTAGAAGCAGACTGAACGTTATGAAGACTGAAGGGACGTTGCCAACGAGCTGTGAAGCCTTGTACTGGAGGGAAGTGGCTGTGTTTCCTCAAGTCCATCTTCTGCTATTCACTTATTTCACAGGGGGCCGAAGTGATTCTATCAAATAAACACGTCCTGATTAGTCGTGAAGAGGGTGAGGAAATCTGGCTCAAGGTTTTCTCCTCAAAGTCGTTTATTCTCCTTTTCTCCATCCCCCATTCACCATTTCCTCTCTCTCTTTACCCAGTGTCTTACTTTCTCTCTCCTTTCCCTTCCACTTAAGCCCCCCCCACCAACACCCAGTCTGTTTCTAGTTAAAGCTAGGTAAACAAACTCCTGTTAACCCTGCATGATGAAACGGGGCACTGTGGATTAATCAGGGACCCTGGTGCCCCCTGTGGAAAGATGACTTAATGTTCTGGCCGCTGGGTGACAAGCTGGCGTGTGATGCCCTCGTGGGTTCCTGCTCCGTGCAATGAAGTCATGCGCCAATGACATCATCAAGCCTGACCCAGAACTAGCCCTCTTGGTTAACTCTTGCCTGCCTGGCCTCTCCGCCATACTGGGGATACTGTGGAGGCATCCAGACTTCTTTCTTTCTTTCTTTCTTCCATCCATTCATTGTTCTATAACTTTGCGCCTGCAAGTTAGCGGATGAGCTGTCCATTCCAGCAAATGGGTTACCACACCTGTGTGCACATGTCTTGTAACTCTGGAGTTTAGTCTCTAGTACATTAATGAATTCCTCAAGGTACGGTTACTGTGGACAGGTGCAGAAGAGCCTCGGAGGAGGATTCCTTTGTGCGATGGCAGATGTTATCTCTATCATATAGGGACATTACACAAGTCACAAATCAACCAATAGCTGCTGGCTACAAAGTCCTTCACGGTGAGATAAATTTGGAGCATTCTTTATAGGCGTGTGTGCATGCATGTGTGGGCATGTGTGTGTGGGAGTGTGTGTGTGGGAGCGTTGTGTGAGTGTGTTTGGGCGAGTGTGTGTGGGTGTGTGAGCATGTGTGTGTGCGTGCTTACCGTCACTGTCCAGTTGATCTTTGTTGGGCGTCAATCTACAGTTGTCCCTGTCGTCAGGGATACCGTCGTTGTCGTCGTCATGGTCACAGGCGTCTCCCTTCCCGTCTTGGTCGTGGTCGGCCTGGTTGGCATTGGCGATGTAAGGACAGTTGTCCAGGTTGTTCTGGTGACCGTCCTCATCGATGTCCTGGTTGTTGTCGCACTGGTCTCCCACCAGGTCATTGTCCCTGTCAGCCTGTTACAGAAGACAGGATCGGGGACGTTTGTTTTCATCCCATATATGTCTGGGAATGCTGAACATTTTCTAGAAAGTTTATAATTTTACAGAGTCCCACAACAAGATGTAAGGAGGAAGGGATTCGGATTTTCGGAATAAAACAGTGAATTCTGGGAATGTTTATATTATAAATGTTTTACTAACCTAATACCAGGGTTTGTTTTTTCACAATTTCAGAGTGCTTGTAATGGAAGTCCTTTGACACACATACGTGGACAGGAAGTGTTCTTCTGCACGTGTGCTGTGGTCCTCTACTCCCTACCTGGTCAGGGTTATGTAGCAGTGGGCAGTTATCACACTGGTCACCAACTCCATCCATGTCTGTGTCCTTCTGGTCCGTGTTGTACACGTAGGGGCAGTTGTCCTGCTCGTTCAGGATGTCTAAATGAGAACGTACGATGAACAACATGCAGGGGCAGGATGGCGTGTGCTGGCCAACACACTGGGGCAGAATGGCCCATATCTCGGATGTGTGCTTGCCTGGGCTAGAGAATGGCTGTACACATGACACATTCCCTGCAGGAGAGGTAGCAAATCAAATCCATCACATAAATGTTGAGGGCCGATAGGCTACTCATTCCTTTGAATGATTTACAATCCCCAGTAAAAAAAACTATATGTTTTGTATCCATTGCAAAAGTTCAAAATGTGAGAATTGTTTCAATGCCTTAAGAGCCTGCAGGTCTCAATGAGTACCAGTTCAGTCAGAGATTACTTGTAACATATTCATCAACATCAAAAGAATACTAGTGCAGAGATAACTAGTAACACATAGAATATATAAAAAAAGGAAATAATCCTTACCATCTCCGTCAATGTCAACAGCGCAGGCATCTCCTTCTCCGTTGTGGTCAGTGTCGATCTGGGCGGGGTTGTGTTCGTAAGGGCAGTTGTCACAGCGGTCACCCACATCGTCCTTGTCAAAGTCAAACTGACGGGGGTTGTACAGGAGGGGACAGTTGTCCTGAGGAGAGGTGGTGTAGCAACATTCACACTGTCAGTGTCAGTCTTGCGTAGAGGGCATTTAATACTCCACAGTTAAGCAGCCCTCTTACTCTCTCATCCACGATTCCATCGTTGTCATCATCCGTGTCGCAAGCATCACCCTGACCATCTTTGTCAAAGTCCTCTTGTCCAGAGTTTGGCAGGTTGGGGCAGTTATCCTGGTGTAGAAAAATTAAAACACAGGGATTGTTTAAAAGGGGCCGTATGTGTTTTTACCCTACTAATAGCATAAATACCAGCAAACATGACCAGAAGAAAACTATCCCCACACCCTAATCTCCCATGGAGGTAGCATAATCTGATGTACAGAATACAAAACCGGGTCGGTTACCTTCTTGCAGTGATAGGTGGCGTTGGCACGACACACCAGGTTCTGATTAGGCCACCCGTCCAAGTCCGAGTCCTCTCCACAGATGAAACCGTCCCCGGCGTAGCCGATCCGGCACTCGCACTTATACATGGGGTCACTGAAGTGGCTCAGGTAGATGCACTCGGCAGAGCGGTGACAGCTGTGGGTCTTGTCCTTGCAGGGGTTCTCTGGCTCGCACACCTGAGGAGAGGAAGAGCCGTGTAGGGAGAGTGAGAGGCAGGGAGAGGGAGGCAGGGAGAGGGAGGCAGGGAGAGGGAGGCAGGGAGAGAGAGGCAGGGAGAGAGAGGCAGGGAGAGAGAGGCAGGGAGAGGGAGGCAGGGAGAGGGAGGCAGGGAGAGGGAGGCAGGGAGAGAGAGGCAGGGAGAGGGAGGCAGGGAGAAAGAGGCAGAGAGAGAGAGGCAGGCAGGCAGAGGGAGGCAGGAAGAGAGAGGCAGGGAGAGAGAGAGGGAGCAGGGAGAGAAGATTAAACCGCCAGGGAAAGGTAGTTAGGTGGACGTCAATTAAAACATAATTTTTTTATGACAACACCAGCGGGTCTCCGTGGCTACAGCTGGAACCCACTTCTTGAGCTCGTCAGAAGTGCGAGAGCATAGTTACGCATTTACCAATGAGACTGCCTTTCTCTCATCGACTTGGGAGACGGAGGCCCTCCACGGCAGCTATGAGGCAATTCCTTCTCCCCAAATCAATTTCCACACGCTTGGCCTCAGATCAGAGCCGGATCAGTTTTTAAAAGGACAGTGTCAAAGCAGTGATTCACCGGATCTGTTATGCAGAGCAGATCTGGGTTCAACCTGAGTTTGAGATATTTTCAATAAACCCTGTGTTTAAAAAGTATTTTATTGGTTCTATGAAGGATACCAGGATCGTTTTAAAACTGTCTATGAACCTGGTCCATTTTCATGAACTTTAAAAAATAACCTGTGAAATCCGTTATGACAGATTCAAAGGAGGAACAACGTACCTTTGCAAAAACAGATGGTTCACAAGCAGCTAATGACACACCATTAAAAAGGACATACATGTGAGGCTGGAATAGGAACAACAAAAAAACTATTCAAAAATACTTTGAGGCATATGAACTCTGTTGAACACTGTTACATAAGACAGGTGGAACACAGAATGAGAAGCTCAACAGATGTTTGGACTTACCTTGGCTGGCTGTAGTTCAATCAGACATAACAAAGCTGCAGTTCTATCAGACATGACATATCTGCAGTTCTATCAGACATAAGATATCTGCAGTTCTATCAGACATGACTTATCTGCAGTTCTATCAGACATGACATATCTGCAGTTCTATCAGACATGACATATCTGTAGTTCTATGAGACCTAAGATACCTGAAGTTCTATCTGACATAACATATCTTCAGTTCTATTAGACATATCTGCAGTTCTATCAGACATAACATATCTGCAAGTCTATCAGACGTAACATATCTGCAGTTCTATCAGATGTAACATATCTGCGGTTCTATCAGACGTAACATATCTGCGGTTCTATCAGACGTAACATATCTGCAGTTCTATCAGACATGACATATTGGAAGCACACTCAGCATAGCTTCTTTTAGGCCATATGCATGTATGATGGATGCATGCCTCTGTGGGCACGTGCGTTTGTTCACCCTGTTGGGCTGCTTTCACACAGGCTGCCTAACGCTGATCTTTTACCCAGAAACGCTAGGAAGCGTCAGAACAGGGCTGTCAGTGTACAGGGGATGTTCAGTATTCCTGAACCCAAACGGAACCCGTGCCACAGACATACCTGTTTGTTCTTCTTGGCGGCATCCACCCCCATGCCGAAGGGCTGGGTTCCCTTGTAGCGGGGTGGACAGTTGAGGCAGTGGAACCCCGGATCTGTGTTAACGCAGCGCGACACTCCACCAGCCCTGAAGCACACGTCTGACACCACGTCACACTGAAACGAAACGTTACTCGTCAATCTGGGAAATCTGGCAACCAATTAGAGAGTAGTGAACGTGTCGGTCTGAGGACAAGGATCCCAAGTGGCCTTGATTACGTCCAGTCAGTTTATCCTCCAGTCAGTTAATCCACCAGTCAGTTTATCCTCCAGTTAGTTGATCCACCAGTCAGTTAATCAACCAATCAGTTAATCCACCAGTCAGTAAATCCTCCAGTCAGTTATTACACCAGTCAGTTAATCCACCAGTCAGTTAATCCACCAGTCAGTTAATCCTCCAGTCAGTTATTACACCAGTCAGTTAATCCACCGGTCAGTCAATCGATCTGTCAAATTGATGTATCAGAAAACATGTCATCAGGTTAAGGTTGTAGCAGCGTAAGAACGTCACAGTCTGACTCGTCCAACGTAACCCAGCCGTCAGGCACGATAGTGTCCCACCCAGGCAACCCATCTATGTAACCCCTGGTTACCTCGTTGACGTCTTCGCAATTGGTTCCGTTGCCACGGAAACCTACAGGGCAGGGACCGCACTCCCACGATCCGTCTGAGGCACTGTTACAGTCCACCCCTCCGAAGCACGGGTTAGACAGACAACCGTCTGACTCGGAACAGAGACAAAGGCTTTAATGAGCAGGTTCAACTGAGTTCTGACACAACCGTGTGGAGGGACTAGGTTTTCTGTGGTTTTGGGAGGATGAAGCAGGACCAGACCAGCGTCTTGGTACTTTAATGTTGACATTCATCCTCCGAAGGTTGGTCTATTTTTTAGTTTCACAGTATGTCTCGCTGCCAAAACACAACTTTACCATTAGCTAATGTTTTCCATCTCCAAAGAGGCTGAATGAATCACAGAGACTTTGTGAGTGTCTGACATATTTGATAAGTTTGGTCTGGAGGCCTTTCTAAGAGCCCTTATCAAAGAAATGTTAAACAGTAGAGCAGAAGGAAACAGCTTTGAGGAATGTTATTAGGTTAAATAACTCAAAAACACTGAGGGATAATGGGTTTAGTTAGAGACGATGGATGATGAGCACAGTCAATAAGAGACCGGTCAAACCAACTCCCTCTCAACACTCACTGACTCAACTGGCTTATTCTATCCCACTCAACTTACTCAACCCAGAACCACTCACCCACCGACTCACCCACTGACCCAGCCACCCTACTCACCGATAGGGCAGTCCTGTTTGTTGCAGGCGTTACTGTCAGTGGCCTCCCCCGGACACTTCTTCCCTCCAAATTGGGGTTCTGGGCTGTTACAGACACGAGTCCGGCCCCTAACCCCGCCCCCACAGGTTGCCGAGCAGATCGCCCAGGGTGACCACGGCCCCCACCGCCCGTCAACTGCCAAGGGACAGCCAATAAACAGTTAGAAGACCCACACAAGGTTTGTTTTCTTTGCATTGTTCACAATCTGGATGAGTTTTCAAGAAATTAAAGATAATTCTCTGCATTCTCGACAAGGAGCAACGTCTGGAGACCGTTTCCACAGAATGGAACATGCAGAGTCAATTTCAGTTATAGGTTTTAGGAAAGACGGACAGACATAACGCCTCTTCTGGCTGTTTTTAAAACCAGGTGAGCGGATATTGAATCAGTATATGAATAAGTCCACACGAGCACATACTACTTGGGGTTCAACCTGTATTTGCTCATTCAACGCCGCGTCTGGGTATTGGAAACAGAAGGAGTAAATGTGCGTGGACGCTTTGGCTGCCTGGGTTTGTTCCTCTCGGGCTCCCGTACTCACCGGGACAGGGCGTGGCCTCGCAGCGCTGTGTCTCCCGCCCCTGGCCCACGCAGTCCTTGCCCCCCAGCTGTGGCGTGGGGGCGTTGCAGTGGCGGATCCTGGTGATCTGACCCTCGCCACACGTCACCGAGCAGGATGACCACGGCGACCAGAGGCTCCACCCACCGTCCTGACGAACTGAACAACAGGAAGGGCCGGTCAGAACAACAGGAAGGACCGGTCAGAACATCAGGAAGGACCGGTCAGAACAACATTAAGGACCGGTCAGAACAACAGGAAGGACTGGTCAGAACAACAGTAAGGACCGGTCAGAACATCAGGAAGGACCGGTCAGAACAACATTAAGGACCGGTCAGAACAACATTAAGGACCGGTCAGAACAACAGGAAGGACCGGTCAGAACAACAGTAAGGAACGGTCTTGAACAACAGGAAGGGCCGGTCAGAACAACAGGAAGGGCCGGTCAGAACAACAGGAAGGGCCGGTCAGAACAACAGGAAGGGCCGGTCAGAACAACAGGAAGGACCGGTCAGAACAACAGGAAGGGCCGGTCTGAACAACAGGAAGGGCCGGTCAGAACAACAGGAAGGACTGGTCAGAAGTGGAGTTGGATGAGGTCCCTCTCTAACAGTCTCCACCCTAGCAGAGCTGCACTCCTCCGTACCTCAAATCCTGTCCGTCGCCACCTACCCAAGGTCCTTCATTACACAGATGTCATCCTCCCATCTCATCCATCCTCCTGCACACACACACACACACAGAGAGACTCACCTCGACTGTCACATTTTCCCAGACTGCATTTCCTGGTCTGTATGGAGGGACCAGAACATGGGTTACTGGTGGCATCGCATGACCGTCCCCTCTGCTGGGTTCCGGTTCCGCAGGTCACAGTGCACTCAGTCCATTCGGACCACAGGGACCAGCCGTCCTCGCTGTCCCTAGCTGGAGAACAGGTAGGTGTCGTGACAAAGCCGCACCGTCTTAAAAAAAACTTTCCATTTTATTTTAGGACGGTGATATTTGTTGTTACGAGATAATCTCACAGGAAAATAAAGCTCTTTTAACTGTATTGCACTTGGATTGAAATAACGGCCACTTCTGTAAAATTATTATGAAATTACACTTTATCTGCAGTCCAGTTGCTCTCGCTGCCTGGAACAGATGAAACGCCGGAGAGAAACAAAGCCTTGTTTTGAATGACATCATGGTTCCACAGTGACCACTTTACCACCTCAGTGTATGAAGGAAGCCTGTAGAAGCCAACTGCTGGACTCAAGGACAATAAACCGCATGGACCTCCCTTTACAGAACAACCTCCTTTACAATGGTAGCACTGCTCCATTCTCAAACGACGTATGTGTAGAACGTATGTTCACAGTTCAAATTTGGCATTGAAAGCCCTCGAGAAAGGACTTTAGCTGAACGTAAAACACAGCGAGTGCTGGTGTCTGAGAATTGTTTTTACAATAACTGTCTCTTGGTCGATGTGACTGGGTGGGTTTTACAGTTGTTTCTAGTTTTCACTGTGTTCCCTGTCTTCATTGCCACTACGTCCATTAGACTCATTGTCAGACGTTAAAGGGGAGACCACTTCTGAAACCTGTTGACATGGCGGAGTATAGCCTCAGAGTGTGGCCCCAGAGTACGGCTGCAGAGCGTGGGCCTCAGAGTGTGGGCCTCAGAGTGGGGGCCCCAGAGTGTGGCCTCTGAGTTTGGGCCTCAGAGTGTGGCCCAAAAGTGTGGCCCCAGAATGTGGGCCTCAGAGTGTGGCCCAAAAGTGTGGCCCCAGAATGTGGGCCTCAGAGTGTGGCCTCTGAGTGTGGGCCTCAGAGTGTGGGCCTCAGAGTGTGGCCCCAGAATGTGGGCCTCAGAGTGTGGGCCTCAGAGTGTGGGCCTCTGAGTGTGGGCCTCAGGGTGTTTCGGCAGGGTGTGGGGCCACACTCTGGAGAGGGTGTGTAGTAGGATGAAGGGGACTTACGCAGACAGACAGGGCAGCACTCTCCGTCGATGAAGGAGGGACTGGCACACGCCACGGGAGGACAGGTGATCTGGTGACACACGATCTTGGAGTCCTGCCATGAGAACCCACATGTGGCAGGTGATCAGAAGTGCCGTATATTCGTCCAAAAAAAGAACTGTCTGGTAAGTCTACGGTAGATCTAACAAACGGATCGGTCCCCCAATCGGAAACCATCTCCTTACGGCCTCTCTGTTTTTGAAGGTGCAGTTTATAACAGTGAACCTGGCATGTCAGACTATGCGAAATAAAGCAGATTATGTGAATATAACAGACTATGTGAAATAGAGCAGACTATGTGAAATAGAGCAGACTATGTGAAATATAACAGACTATGTAAAATAGAGCAGACTATGTGAATAAAACAGACTATGTGAAATAGAGCAGACTATGTGAAATATAACAGACTATGTGAAATAGAGCAGACTATGTGAATAAAACAGACTATGTGAAATAGAGCAGACTATGTGAAATATAACAGACTATGTGAAATAGAACCGGCTATGCGAAATAGAATAGAATGTGAAATAAGTTTTAAGGTGGTATTAGGGTCTCCTAGATTTAAGGTGGTATAATGTTCTCAAGGATTTAAGGTGGTATCAGAGTCTCCTATTTTTAAGGTGGTATCAGAGCCTGCTATTTTTAAGGTGGTACCAGAGTCTCCTAATTTCAAGGCTGTACTAGAGTCTCCTATTTATAATGCGGTACCAGAGTCTCCTAATTTTAAGGCTGTACTAGAGTCTCCTATTTATAATGCGGTACCAGAGTCTCCTATTTATAATGCGGTACCAGAGTCTCCTGTTTATAATGCGGTACCAGAGTCTCCTATTTATAATGCGGTACCAGAGTCTCCTATTTATAATGCGGTACCAGAGTCTCCTGTTTATAATGCGGTACCAGAGTCTCCTATTTATAATGCGGTATCAGAGTCTCCTATTTTTTAGGCGGTATCAGAGTCTCCTATTTTTAAGGTGGTATCAGAGTCTCCTACCTGGCAGGTACAAGTCGTACAGCTGTCCACTACCCAGTCCTCCTTATCTTCAAAAAGTCGTCCGTCCTGCCAGCACATGTGCTTCTCCTTGGAGTTCTTCATCTTCCCCAGGGCTTCCTTCATCAATGTGTTTTCCTCTGTCTAAGGAAACATGACAGACACACAGACTTGAGCAGACAGACACACAAACAACAAACATATGTTGTGTTTACTGTCAGGGCCAGACAGACAGTCTACGGTCTTAACGTCTGTTTATGTATGAACAGCAGCCCAACGGAAAAAGTCTACGGTCAGTCTTAGAGTCTGTTTGACCACCAAAACAAGCCAGGCAGACAGTCTTGGAGCCTATCCGGGGACCGAAACCAGCCTGGCAGAGTCAGACAGTCTGGAAGCCTGTTTCGGGATACAAGCTTCCTAAAAGAAACACATAATAACTGTCTCATCAAGGAGTACTCTCAGGCTATCCGTTAAGAAGAAGCAGGGATCTTGTTGTCTCAGGAGACCACCCGACACATGCCTTCTGGAGCTTCTGCTACAGAGAACAAGCCCCTTTCAAGCCCCACATGTTCATGGCCATGTGGGGATGATTAGCAGGGAGTAACAGAATGCCCACCGTTGTTGCCCCTTTAAACTGACTGACATGCTTGGACGAGAGCATCCCGTGAAGTCGTGTGTTTGTTGTGTGTTTATGGTGTGTGTGTGTGTGTGCACGTGCACGACTGTGCATGCTGAACTCCATTGATGGGAAGACGGCCCTGTGGTGTTGCTCTAATTGGCAAATTGTCAACTCCGACCACTGGAGAGGAACTTGCTTCTTCTGGCACCTGAAACACTGCAAAACCATCTGCCCTCCCTACAAAACGTGAGCGCCACACACAGTGTGTGTGTGTGTGTGCATGTGTGTGAGTGTGTGCGCATGGCCTGTGTGTGCGTGTGTGAAGTTAGAGCAGCCCCACAAGGTTGTAAAACACCACTTGGCCTTGAAGAGCCTTGGGGACCATAGATGCTTCTAATCCTCAGTGATTTCAATGGATCATGCCCAGACATACACACACATGCACGCACACACACACATGCGCACGCACACACACACACACATGCGCACGCACAAACAAGAACGCAGCACCTGGGTTGGTTAAACACATCCTGACATCAGACTGGCTCTAGCTGAAGCCAATCGTGACCATGAGAATTCTTCCGGGTACACATGTTACCTGACTGGTAAGCCACTCAGGAGCTCCGCTGCCACAGTTCCGCCCCATGCCCGCGTTCAGCGCTCTAACTGGCTCTCTGGGTGGAATCCAGTTGACCAGCAACTCTACAGGAAGTCTCCGTTCTCTCATTTACCCCCCCCCCCCACCACCAAGCAACGTTTCCTTTTCCTTTATTCTCCCGACCTCCCCCATGACCCAGCTGGACAGGACGTACCACTTTCTGCAGACCGTCGATGAGGTTCCCCACGACGACCCGCAACCCCTTGAGCTCCTGGAACATGACGCTGAGCTCCTCGCAGGAGCGCTCACACATCTCCGCTCCCATCTTGTCCGTCTTCTGGCCGATGACGTTGGTGGTGATGGCTGTGGACGGACTCGCGTCCACCATCTCTGCGCTCCCCACCGCGTTGGCCTCGTCTGACGGGAGGTGGGGGTGGGGGTGAGGGTGGGGTCAGAAGGCCAGGGAAAGAGACAGACAGACAGATAGGAAGAGAGACAGAGAGAGAGACAGACAGAAAGAGAGACAGAGAGAGAGACAGACAGAAAGAGAGACAGACAGAAAGAGAGACAGAGAGAGACAGACAGACAGGAAGAGAGACAGACAGAGAGACAGAGAGAGAGAGACAGAGAGAGAGACAGACAGAAAGAGAGACAGAGAGAGACAGACAGACAGGAAGAGAGACAGAGAGAGAGATAAAGGAAGAGAGGGAGAGGTAAAAAAGAAAAAGTAGGGATAAATATCTTAAGAAGAACACAAAATATTGTTATTTCACGTGTTGAACCCTAACGGTTTAAAGGTGCAATGATGAGGAAAGCACTAAAGGCTCAAGGGTTTTTTGTAGGCCCTTCCCAACACCAGAACTGTTCCGTGTCTCCCTGAAGTAAACACAAAAAATGGTTCTGACACAACACACCCGAGCAGAGCGCACAGCCTGTGGAGAGCAGGAGGGCAGGAGAATGCAATAGTACACATTTTGAGAATGAAAGTCACACCCTTTAAACCCAGGTCTCACTAGTCACTTCCCCTTTAAACCCAGGTCTCACTAGTCACTTCCCCTTTAAACCCAGGTCTCACTAGTCACTTCCCCTTTAAACCCAGGTCTCACTAGTCACTTCCCCTTTAAACCCAGGTCTCACTAGTCACTTCCCCTTTAAACCCAGGTCTCACTAGTCACTTCCCCTTTAAACCCAGGCCTCGTGAGTTACTCCCCCTTTAAACCCAGGCCTAGCAAGTTACTCCCC
>JACXGK010003316.1:21151-46139 GCA_016801125.1 Novumbra hubbsi | reverse complement strand
GGGGGGGGGGGGGGGGGGGGGGGGGGGGGGCATGACCACAAGTGAGAGAAGAGGATTTTGTGGTCAAACAGCTCTCAGCAAAATGATTCAATACTACAAGTGGGCGTAGTAGCTCACAGGTACTAACCTATAGAAAGCCACGACGACGGCTTGCCAGTGGGGCCGTGTCCTCACCTACACATGGAGGAGGCGCTGGCCCGCGCTGGCTCTCCGAGCGGTTTCAGACAAAAGCGATATATTTTGCCAAGAAGTTCGATTCAACGCAAACATTAAATAACGACTGACCTGACTGACTTTAAACCAAGCTAAACTCTCAATCTCGCTCATTAAGAAATGCAACGAGTTGGCTTGCAAATGGCGGTTTCCCGTGGGTGTGTCTACGGGCCCGTCTCTCCAAAATGGCGGTTTCCCGTGGGTGTGTCTACGGGCCCGTCTCTCCAAAATGGCGGTTTCCTGTGGGTGTGTCTACGGGCCCGTCTCTCCAAAATGGCGGTTTCCCGTGGGTGTGTCTACGGGCCCGTCTCTCCAAAATGAAGCTAACAGTGGCAAGGCAGGACAGTGACTGACTAAGCTAGCTTGGCTACGGAGGTTTATAAATCCCCTACTGACTCACAGTTGCAAGACAGGTAATTCAGTTTCATGTGAAGTCTTAAGCATGCACATTTGTTTTTAAAGCCGACAACAGCGTGGCCTCTACAGCTGCAGAGGACGGTCCCACCTAGGAGGCTGATATTGTCCAGTTCAGCAAAGACAACAGAAGCTTTGCAAATCTTCTCACATCAGCCTATACCTAATGTGTAACTCTGTATTTCGCTTGTTCAATGACAGCGTTGTGGGATTCAGTATGAATTACGGTGTCTTATGTTTGCTACACACTAAACTTACCAACGCAACACTCGTCTCGGGTTTGACGGCAAGCCAAAGACGCGAACGATTTCAAGGAGTACGACACTCCCGGAAAAACACGATGAAAACAACATGCCTACTTCACATGCTGATTTGGCATCCGTGGGTATTAGCGTGTAGAGAAGTATTCTTGCTACCAGGGTGAACATGTTGCCAGCCAGCTGTTTTAAACACAACACTGCAGTTTGGGTTGTGAAGTCTACTTTGAGTCTAAACAGATTTCTTGGACAACTTTCCCGTTGCTTGCCAACATTTGTCATACATTTCCCTACTGTAACAATGTATACCCCTGAACAGACAGGTCCCCAAGCAGCCGGGCGTGGCACTTGCCTTGGTGGTCATTGGCACGTAGAGTTCGGCAAGAGGGGGGGGGGGTGAAATGTTTACACAGTTGTAATCCAACCCCAACATTTATTTGCGTTGTGACGCACTCGAGAACCAGACTACACCTGCAGCAGTAATGACATAACGAGCAAGGTAATCAAATGACCCCCCCCCCCCCTCGTTGTGAATTTAAAAGGCACCCATGTTTCTGACTCATACACCGCGTCACGCTCTGTTGTGGTATTGGGAACGGGGGGTTTGGCGTCCTGAACTACTACAACATTGCCTGGCCCGCTGTCTACTTGCTGATCAGGACTGTTCCCTGCAACACAAAGGCCCGGTCAATTACCAGCATAGCATCTGCTGCACAGCCTGGAGGGCAACGCACGACCGGCGCCAGCAGGACAGGCACCGGTAACACACACACACACACACACACGTGTGCAGAGGTTACAGGTGCACCGCTAACCGCACACAGCGACACACGGGAGAGAGCAGATTGCAGACGGCCATGCCAACAGGAGGGACACAATCCCAGAGGGGACACGCGGCCAATCGAAATCTGACCGGCAGGCAGCTGCTGACGGGGCAGACGACACCCCGTCACGCCCGCCCAGATGTCCCGACCGGCCCGTGCCGGAACGTAAACAGACAGTTACATAACGGTGATGACCATATGCCACTTCCTGTCGTAAATCACGCGGCACTGCAGCCACTCACACGCAGGCACGGGCAGGTGTGGCCGTTGTTTGTCGAAGGGAGGGAGGGTAATGGGAGCCAACAGGAGCGTGGGACAGAGAGAGACTAGGGTGGGGTTGGAAAGAGAAGCAGCGAGAGAAAGAGGGGAGAGGCAAGAGTATTAAAAAACGATTAACTGGCAGCCATAACTGAAGGGAGTGCTAGTCTCAGAGTCTTCCACCCTGATTGGGGTCAGGGACACTACTGTTATTATTCTGCAGGTTGTCTCTAAAACGGGTTACGATTTGGACCACCACACACACGTTTTGCGCTTTGCGGCACAAGCGAGAGCTTCTCGTTTCCGGCGTGTGAACGGAAACACTTTATTCACCTATTACGTTACAGTTATTCAGACGATGTTGTGTGTGCACAGCGACCGATGTAATCCACACAGACCCCAAGAAGCCGGGACAGAGGCTCTGATTGGCTGTGGCCCCCAGGCAGGGAATGCCGTGCGCTGCATTAGTGCTCCAGTCCCCCCCCCCCGCTCTGGGCCATTAGGCCACTATCCTTCCCCATGCCGCCCTCAACCACATCCTGAAATCCCCGGAATGCTTGCGAATGCCACCGGCTGAGCCGGAGCACCGACTCGGCAACAAACAAAAGATCTGTGTGTCGTCCTTCCCCTGCAACGGACGGCGGCGGAAATTAACATGACTGAGTGAGGCGCACGCATTTCCAACCGTCCTCCCAAAAGATCTTGTTTTGCACACTCGGGGGACGGGGCTGACCTCAACTCGGGGGACGGGGCTGACCTCAACACGGGATCTTGTTTTGCACACTCGGGGGACGGGGCTGACCTCAACTCGGGGGACGGGGCTGACCTCAACACGGGGGACGGGGCTGACCTCAACACGGGGGACGGGGCTGACCTCAACACGGGGGACGGGGCTGACCTCAACACGGGGGACGGGGCTGACCTCAACACGGGGGACGGGGCTGACCTCAACACGGTTGCACAATCACACTCCTTGTTGTGGGCCTCCCTCAGCTGTACACATGCCGGGAACACGGTGCCGTCCCAAATGGCAGCACGTCCCCCGTGAAGTGCACTACATTGGACCGGAGCCCAGGTGGGGCAGGGTGCCGTTTCAGACGCGGACATGGACTCTACAGGCCGGAGTGCAGCTTTGAGTCGGAACTCCAGCGAACCAAACCATGACATCATTGTTCCGACTCAACCCCAGCTCCCGCGTTTGAAGTCGACCCTGCTTCTCGGGGGGAAAACACTGAAGCACAATTTTACACGAAAGGCCCGGTGGCTATGCAAGGGATCAGAACAAGGGCCCTCGCTTAAATGCCCTGCCTAGCACAGCACGCTTGGGCACAAATGCCCCACTATTCCCCTCCACCACAGGGAGAGTAGTGTGCCATTTTGGGAACAAGCCTACGAGGACAGAAATGAGCTTGCAGGGCAAAAACCACTTCCTAGAAGAGCGAAACTTCAAGCTCCCTGATATGCTGTGGCGGCGTGATCCGGCTGCGGTCCAAACAGCCCCACGCTCACCAAACGCCCCGCTACTCTAACCGGGTCAGGAGGGCACTGCACAGGAAGGAAGGGCGGCGTTTGTGAAGAACCCGGCAAGAAATGATTTGGCCAGACAATCTGAGACTTCCCTTGGAGGCGTGCTGCCGGGTGCCGTGGTGCCCAAGCCATGCCAAGCCACGTTCATGCCGTGGTGCCCACTCCGTGCCAAGCCACGTTCATGCCACATTCAACTAGAGCATCACAGCAATGGAACAGAACACCGGCGATTTGAACATCGAAACGATTTGGCCTGTAAAACGCCAGGGTCTCTCATATACACATGGCACAAGCAGAGGAGGTCCAAATCCGCTAGGGCCAGGCTCCTCCGTAGGTTACCTTCTAGGTTCCTAGATTACTTTCTACAGCGCTTAGACCGAACTGCTGGTTCCTATGGGAGTTTCATTGCAAGGTATCTGTATAAACACTTTGTAACAGCCATCAGTGTAAAAGGGGCTTAATAGCACGAATGTAACAAATGATCAATGAGATGAAAGTGAGAAAACAATAACCGAAGCCTGTTAGGAGAATTAGTGAGGTTACTTAAAACAAAACCTCGTGTTAACTTCCAATAACCATGGTACCAAGTCAGTCAAGGAACCGCCACAGGGAGACTGGACATACAAGCCAAGTCCGTGTCCGAGTGCCAGACAACAAAACTGAGAACACAGACAGCCCCGATAAGATCAAAACGACGACATTGACCGGACATCAAGAACCTAATCAACAACCACACCAGAAATCGCACGCACTGTGAACATCATACTTTGTTGAAATCAGTTGCAGTCCCCCAGCACAGAGTCTGCCTGCCCTGGCACTGCTGCGTGCTTTCAGGGAGGAAACGGGTGGGAGGTGGTTTAAGGAGACAAAACATTGGATTCCAGAGAATCTGTCGCCGCGTGTCAGGGGCAAACAAGCGCGATGACGTCGTGTGTGGTCGAAAGAGACGCACAAAGAACAAGAACCTTGTACGTGCATGCATTCCTCTGGCAACACAGTAAACTCGGAAGGGCCCGGTAATAAAATAACATCCCTGGTACTGCGACCCCCGGCTGTCTAAACGCGCACATTACTGACAAGGTAATAGTGTCAGTAACGGGTTTCCAGAAGTTTTACAGTGGGATCCGGAACATGTATCCAGGCCCGGTCTAACAAGTGGAATTGAAATAGCAGAAATAAACGTAACATTTTAGCCATCTCCCGAACAAAGAGGAGGCATCCTCGAATTGCCACCAGTCTCATTCTGGGTATGACCTGTTTACGTGCTTATCCTCCAACACACATCAACATGCAAGAAATACATGGCTAGTAGTCAAGCATACTATTAAATTGCAAACAAAACCCGAGAGATCCTATTCAAATGTTGTGTTTGTAATTTATAATTCTATGATCAAAACACAGACATCTGTTTTCCATACAAAAAGGTGTTGATGCTTGCAACACGTTGGTAGAAAGATGACATAATGTTAGTGACGGAAGCGCAGAGCTAGCCGCGTGCTTTTCCTTCCGAGAACAGTTTTGATTTCAAGGAATGGCCAACCAGCACGGTTTATTTCCGATCAATTCCCTCCCGTCCAAGAAGTCATAAACAAGACAGTTCACCAGTCCAGCCATTTAATTCTGCGTATTTTCCACGTGTTTTGCATGACTGCAAAGTGCACCAATTAATCATAAAATCCCGGTCACAAGCAAAGTATTCATTAAAGCAAGCTAACTGCCCGGCTGGCTCGCTAGCTAACTGGATAAAGTTAAGCTGGCGGTCTAAAGAAATCCAAGAAACGTTTTGCAACATGTCAATTCAGGTTTCATAAACAGTTATAAGAAAGTGGTTTATGCATAATTCAAAAACATTTTACCAAAATTCTGGCGACAACGGATTTAGAAAACTATGCAAGGATGAGGTAATTTGTAACTGATAAAACTGAACAATAAACTCAACGCCAAAGTAACGTTAGCGGCATAGCTAACTCGCTAGCCTGCCAAGAAGCTAACCAGCTAGCTGCCTTTTGATGTTGCAAATCAAATGAGAAATACAAAAGTATTAGTTTGATACCTCTTTCAAACTGCAGGCATTTTCTCCATTCATCCAAAAAGGTCCAAAATCTAAGATTTGCACAACAAACAAGAACGCTATGTATGCAGACCTAAACTTCATTGATATTTCCGACATCCAAAACTTTGCAACTTGAAGTCAACGCTTTAAAAAAAAAAGCAACAGCAGCGGACCACTTTCTGACTGTAGGTGGTTTCGGATAAATGCGCAAGCGCACCAATTGCTTCTCTGGGGTTCTCACGTACAGCTCACAATGTGGCAGTAGGCAAAACCCCGGCTGTGTAGTTTATTTTCACAAAATCGCACTGATTAGTTGCCTACCTGCTAGGTTCGCTATTATCCGGAGGCTCCATAGCAGGTCGAGGAATCCTCGGTTC
Organism: Novumbra hubbsi; assembly: GCA_016801125.1. Taxonomy (NCBI): domain Eukaryota; kingdom Metazoa; phylum Chordata; class Actinopteri; order Esociformes; family Umbridae; genus Novumbra; species Novumbra hubbsi. Next base: position 40,216 of record JACXGK010003316.1, on the reverse strand, counting down.
TAGTGGTGCATGGGTCCATCCATGACCATTAGAGTTAATTAGCTGTTTGCACGATTTGTTTTTTGCAAGAGGTGGGTGAAACGGCGTCTTTCTGCGAAGTATTTTTATCCGCCTGCAGAGTTAGGGCTCGCCCGAGTGTGTGCAGTCGCCATCTTTCTAGCAGTCATTGAGGAGTGCTACGGCAAGCCGTACAGTTCATTCGTTCTCTGGCCAAGTGGCATGACAACCAGTGTTGCCAGTTTTGGACTTGGGCGGGTTGGTTTTCCTGATAGAGTGGTATGAAAAAATAGCGTTAGTGCGGGTTTTTATGGCGTCCGTTTGTGATTTCAGTATACTTTTACTAAAATCTGGCAACCCCGATGACAACGCGTGACTTGTGATGGGTGGCGGTTGGTTGGTTGTTGCAGCGTTAAGTTTGTATACGAGGCTGTTATAATAATGCATTATAATACTTGCCATAAGTATGTCTTGCATTGACCACAATGTAAATATACAGGCTCGTTCATGCATTAAATGCTTTCTAAAACGAATGTTTTACCAGGGCCAAACACGTCAGATGTTAAGACATATAGAGCCTACTCATATCAAGTTACTTTAACGTTCAATTGTCCAAACGAGTTTATAGTAATTACATGATCTACTTTAATTACCTACTTGCAGCACAAGTGTAATTTTGGATCTGTTTGGGGAAAATGACAACATGTCTTCATACAGTGAATAAGAGAGCAAATGATCCTTTGCAATTAATGTGTTCTGTTATGGTGTAGTCAGTTTCTTTAAGCACTGACAATCGTCTATATGGCTTATATATGGCGCACATTGATATCAAAATGTTGTCTTTGAGGCAGAAAATGTGCATAGCTACATCAAAATCCACACTGTTCGTGTGTGTTTACGAGCTAAACGTCTGTTCAGTTTGGGCAGTGGAAAGGTTTATCACTATCGCCTTAATACACTTGTCTTCAACTTGGAGCTGCTTCCGGGCAGGGCCGTGCACAGCCCTTTCGAGGGGTAACACAGTTTGAGCCTTACATGCGCACGTGCCTGCTTCAAGGCATTAGGATGAAGTATTTATTGAAAGGTTTTGGGCATAACCTTGAAAATGTAATTATTTTCATTTGTGTTTGTGTTTCCAAAATTAAGAATAGGACGTTAAGTTAAACGTCAAGTTATCCGGGAGATAATGATGATTTTGGTGACGGAGGGAGGGTGGCAAAATAAACGGGTTTGTTTTTGTAGGAAATAAAGCCCGTCTATATAATATTGAAAACCATTTCACTGCAATGATTATCTTTATGATGAGACACTTTGCTATAATAAATAGTAACATATTATTTGACTGCCTTGAAATTATAATTTCCAGTCATTGGCCGAATGAAAAAAAATAAAAAGTGGCTAATATACATTTTCATACTGCCCTCTTCATCTTTTGTGGATCTCCAAACATCCAAGTGAGCTGTACGGGCCAACATTTATTAGGGGTCCCAAGATTGTATCTTGTTTTAGTTGTGAGTCCCTGGACAAGAAAAGGTTGAACACTTATTCTGGTAGGCCGCATATAGTATTATCGGCCGGGACTAAGGTTAAGCTGTGCGAAACCGTCCGGAAAGGTTCTCCTGCTTTCCTGCAGTACTACTTACAGCCTCCAGGTGTCAGGATATTATTACTCTTCAAATATACTGTAGTTGGCAATTTGAGAGACACCATCAATGTTTGATATGCTATTATATATTAATCAAGCGGTTTTTTTTATAAAAAAGCATAGTTGTCTGACACGATGTGCCACACTGATTTGTGTATGACACCACATTGTGTAGAAAGGACTAAGAAAATGAGCACGGGAGAATCAAAGTAAATATTAGTTAAGTCATTTAGTTTTGGAGGTTGGTTATATTTTTGGCATGGTATAATGTGGCTTTCTGTAATTGTGCAAAGTTACTCTCTGACCACTACATACATAACCACTTATCATGTATGCACTTTATGAGCGATTGGAAAATCCTGAATTCTAAGCCTGTTCTGGTGGCGTCTGTTGGCCTATGTAATGACTTCATTGCGTCTTCATTGTATGTCTTCAAGATTGTATGTTGCTACAAAAAAGCAGCCCTTTGGAAACAACCTCAGATTAGAAAATACTTTTACTGTCTCATATCTGTGTTTGCGGTACCGCAAACGGCTATGGTCGCTCCCATACAACAATGTAAAGCCTCGTCGGATCAGTTGACATAATGGTGCTCCGAGAATAATGGGTTGACCTCATTGTTTTAGGATGCTATTGTGAGTTGTTTGGGAAACTGCAACAGTAGATGGGATACTATTCATTCAGCCCCAGAACAGGTGCAACAGGAACCAAGCTTGTTAAGAAATAAGTGATTTATATTCAAACTTTAGCACCAGATTTTCTCTCTCTGTCCAAGGCGTCCTGGGCTTATCCAGTGTTCTAGGCCCCTACCACCATTTAACATGTCCCATTAGAGGATGGGTTGGAATCTGGGCTCTTTTTGCGAAAACTCTTCTCTAACTTTCAGCTCAATCTGTCAAATGGAGATGCACACATTTATAGTTCCTAAATTCTGACCTGCTATGGAGTTTTACCAAGCCACTGTGCATCAACCCATTTGTTTCTAGTTATCAGTAAAATGGTTGTGACAACTGCTGATGGTAAAATACATTGAAATAATTGTTATAAATATATATATATGTGCTCCGTCATTGTGAAATAAAAAATTAAGATTGCCATCCAGATTAATTAATTAACCAGACATAAAGGACCTTGGTCAGGGTGGTGAACAAAAAATTGTTGTCCACCCTAACAGAGCTTTGCAGAGATGGTAAAACCTGCCAGTTGGACAACCATTTCTGCAACACTCTATCAATCAGGCCTTTATGGTAGAGTGGCTGGGTGGAGGCCTGGACCCTGAGTGCATAAAGAAAACTATTCTCTGATCTGAAAATCAAACAATTGGACTTGGTCTAAGTCTGGAAAAAAGTTATCGCTCATCACCTGGCTGATAACTTCCCTATGTTGCAACGTGGGTGCATCATGCTATGGGGATGCTTCTCAGCGGCAGAGCCAGTCAGGGTTGAGGGAGGGATGAATGGAGCTCAACACAAATAGGTCCTTGAAGAAAACCTTATCCAGGGCGCACGGGATCTCAGACTGGGGTGAGGATTCATCTTTCAGCAAGGCTAAGAGCCAAAGCTGACAAATGGCTTTTCAAATTGTATGAAAATTGCACAAAACAAATTGGATTCGCTGGCATGGCAGCCAGCTGTGCCAGAGAATTCAACGCCTTCTCTTCCTCACTTCGTCACAGCCATGCAAATGACTCCAACGTCCCCTCTCTGACCAGACTCTTTCCCTCATCACGAACATTTGTTAAGTTCCTGCTTCCTGTCAGTCAGTGTTTTGGTTACACCCTTATGTAGTGTTGTTCTGTTCTGTGTTTTAGTTTGTTCCTATTTTCTGTTTTTAAGTTTGTTCATTTATCAAAATGTCTTACATTGTAGGTAACAATAACCCAGAAATCTGTGGAGAAAGTAACTTATACGTATGAGTGTTGAAGATGTTAATTTCTGTAGCGTTAATTTCTGTAGCCCCTCCTCCCAGCGGTACCCTCTGTGTCCTACAACAGTATTGGTGTCAAATAAGCTCCTCTGTGTCACCTTACAATTTAAAGTAAAGCTACTCTCTCTGGCCTTCCCTGTATTCAGCCTCTTTAGGTTTCTTTAGGTTTCAGTAGGAAACCTCTCATGCATGGTTAAGCTGTCTTTGATTACATTTCATGATCGTAATATAAAGGGCAGACAAAAACCAATATGACCTGAGATTCCGTTGCCAGCAAGAAGCAGGGAGTGATCCACGCAGTATATAACCTTGGATTGTCTCCTGAATACTTCTAGCCTTGCTAGAAATATCAAATGTCCAATACCGGGGCCTTGAAAGAACTGCTCACCTCAGAACACAGGCTATTTTGAGCAACTGCCCTAACTGGCTCAGAGCCAAGACACAGAGTGGAATGAAAGTGTTAATTCAAGGCCAACTTGTACCTTACCTAAGTACAACACAGTTACTTTGTTTTCTAAAATCGAATTGAATGAATAAGTGCCAGCTTCATAACGAACAGTACATATATGCTTAATGTTGTACTTGTAGGTTTCGTACAAGATCCCCAGCAGAGAAAAATTTACTTTCTTTTGGGAGTTGAAAAGGGACACTGGTTGTTAAGTCAGTACAAAATACACTTTCTTTAAATCATTGAAATTGCACCATTATATTGGTAAATGATTTTGGTCTTGTATCATTAACAGCAAACCATATTTTATTACCAGAAAACTGTAAGTGGAAGACAACTAGTTAACAGGAAGAGATTACCTCTCGACACCTCAGTGTTTCTATAGTAACGTCCTAAATGAAACAGCCCTATGTGGTCGTACTTTGTGTCATAACCAAACAAGCAGCTTGTCAGCAATCACTTCCTCATTCCGACAGCCCTCTGTAACCTGCAGAAGGAAACAAATAAGTAAATGTTGCGGTGCCAAAAATATACAACCACTGGCTTGCATCCCAAATGGCACCCTATTCCCTAAAAAGCATGCTGCTCAAAATGAAGGTGAAGGTGCCATTTGGGATGTAAGACCTGTCTTTACAAACTGGTTGTTCTTGAAGCTGTGAGGGTTAAAGCTGTGTTCGACAGCTGATTGAGACGCTCAGTTGCACACTGTTTATACTGAAGCTCAGGACGATACAATGTGCAACAAATAGCCTTAAGGGAACAGTTTTGTGCAGCTTCACGTACACCAATGGAAATGCTGCAGTCAGGAAAAAGGCAGCCTGGCATTGAATACCGCAGAGTCCAGTTTTGCAAAGGCTGTTGCCGTAAAGACCATTTGCCAACATCCCATGAAATGAAAAGGGTGTGTTTGTTTGTGTGTGATTGTAGGTGTCTAGGTGTGTGTTTTTGTTTTTGTTTAGTTTTTTGGGGTATATTTTGTGTTGGTGTAATTGATTGTGTGTTTATTTAAGTGTGTTGTGTGAATTTGGTGTTTATTTGTGGGTGGACGGGGAACGTGAGGGAATAACAAAGGTGCTTGATCGCCTGGTAAGGACAGCGGTGAAACCAGAGACGGATGACTGTGTAAAAGTGTACATATTCATATTCAATTCCCATTGAATACAGGAATCCATCTTTGCATTCTGTTGTTTTTCCCATTTTACACAGCTTCCTAACTTTTTTGGAAACAGGGTAGAATATTTTGTAAACAGAATTCCATAATTCCACTCATTTGAATTGAACTCTGGCCCTGGTGAACAGCGGAAACACTGAGAATGCAAAACCGTTCTAACTGTATGGAACTATAAAATGTTCAACAGTCATTTAGGTGTGTACAAACACACGCAGGTCGAAGTGCAGCGATAAACATTACACAATACTGGAACTGGACAGGAACATAGGCTTGTCAGCTCTTTGTGCTTATTCAAATTAAGATAAGACATCACACTTGTCACAGGTGGGGAACAGAAACGCATATACACAGACATGCGCGCGCACGCACACACAAAGAGAAGAGGGGAGAGAGAGAGAACAAGTGAACGCGTAACTCAATATATATACTTATTATGCCTTTCACTCTTTGTGTAGAGGAAACCCCTCCCACCCGAATTAACTTACGGCAATAAAGAATCTCGTTTTAGACAACACAGGGGGTTTGGTTTCTCTACGCCCAATCTCTTTTGTTCTTGCAGATCGGCAGTTGTCGCGGACAGACGACAACAATAGCTAAAGAGCTCCAGACGAGGCAAAACATCTTTCGACCAGCCTGGCTCACCTGGGAGGAGAGAACGGGGGAACAGACTGGCGTGACGTCACATTCCGCCACATCATCCTCCTCTCAGCAGCTGTCTCGAGCCACCTCGGTGAAAATGAATTGAATTGATCGAGGACGGAATAAAGACAAGGCGGAAAAGAAACCAAAACCTGTTTTGTGTTTTCATCCAAGCGTTTAGTTGTCGTGGTAGGACCGTGCACTTGAACTAGATCGAAGTTAGAGGACGTTGTAGCCGACGTTGTTGACGGCTGTGTGTGTCTAAAATGCTACAGTCTCTAACTAGCAATTCGTGTGTGCGGTTGATTCAAACTCATAAATCGACATGGTATTTTTTGTTTTTAGTCTTGGGATATATCTTGTATCTTATATTCGGAGCGGTTGTGTTCTCCTCGGTGGAGCTGCCTTATGAAGACCTTCTACGCCAGGAGCTCCGAACCATTAAAAAACTGTTCCTCCAAGATAATGAATGTCTGTCGGAAGACCGCCTGGAGAAGTTTTTGGAGAAGGCTCTGGAAGCCAGTAACTACGGGGTGTCAATTCTCAATAACGCTTCGGCAAATTGGAATTGGGACTTCACCTCCTCCCTATTTTTCGCCAGTACTGTATTGTCTACTACAGGTGAGTAAGACGTTTTTTAAATAAAAATCTAGTTTAAGAGGCCTGACTTTCAGCCATCAATAGATGAAACGTTGAATGACATCAACAGTAGTCAATCTCTAGGTGATGTAGGCTGTGCGTCATACGTTACGCCCCACTTACACAGAAATAGGCTTGGTCCCTTTCAGGGCCGAGTTTTGTTATTTAAAAAAATACTCTGTTTTCTGGTGGTTAGACGTCATGTATAGCAAATTGTCGTTATGGAAAAGCAGGCCTACTCACAAAGCCTCCCTGAGCAGGTTTAGCGTCACTTAACGTGCGAACCAGGGTGCGGCTAACCTGGCCCATCAATTTAATCTGCAAGTATGTCAACAACAAATCAAATCAGTTGGAAATGCCGTTGGTTTGATTTTCATGCAGGCGGGTGCCAATGTAGCACACGAAGTTGTGTACAACTCATTCCTCCGCATTCTCCTGTGTCCACGTTTGCGTCAATTCATTCGCCTGCGTTGCAAAGCATATGACCCCCGGTTCATGGGAGGAAGAGGTCAAGTTGAGCAGCGTCAGGTCCTCCACATCAACAGCCTATATATTGAAATGTAAAACGTCATGTTATACGACGCAGGGAAGCGGGGTTTGATTTCCGTAGTTAGAAAAACACGTCAACCATTGTAGACAAGACTCGTAAATACATATGGCCACGTTCCCCACCTTGACGCAGCGGCTATGAGCTGCTGGCGATCAGTATGCTTTGACTTCACCTGTGCGTCGACCTGGTAATTCAGTACCTTGGATAGCTTTGTATATTTGTATTATGCAGGGCGTGGCATGAGATATGAAAATACACTGAGATGTAAATGAAATCTCAGTGTATTTTGTCTAATTTGTATTTGCCTCGCTGCCATGAATATTGTTTTTACAGATGTTGTCAGGATATCAAAGAGTTTTTCTTCAATGGTAGAATTATGTTGAAATTGACAGAGGTGTTTCTAATTAGGGTACATTTCCATACATATTTCACAGAAAAAAAGTTGTAGGTATTTTTTTCATTCAACAGGGGCTCATATCCAGTACATTCATCTTAACATAGCTTGGTGGGCGACCGCAACACCCAGTAGATACGTCATACGTTCTGAATCTGCTGTACTGTTTTATGGTACATAAAGAGTACCTTTAAATATAAAGTTGGGTTTCTGGTTTCTTGAGAAAATGGGCAGAGACTCTGCTCTGTTAGTTTCAAGGGGGAAGCAGGTTTCACCCACTTGAGGTACCTGGGACAAAGAAGAGCTTTGAGCGGGCTGAGCTGGAGCTGCCCTGGGGGTTTGGCATGGGTAGGAGTTAGGGTTGGGAGAAGATGGTTAGAATTAGGGTTAGTTGTAGGCGTTGGGAAATATATAAATGTACATGTTGTATTTTTAGGTCATCTTTTTTTACTCAAGGACACAGAAAACAGGACATTTGTGTCTGCTTGTCTGCCTACGTCTCTGCGATGAGCAACGGCACGTTGTTTCCGAAGCAATGAACACATTTTTGAGCAACGACGCTCCATCCACGTCCTAAATTACATGTCCGCCAAACGTTTCAAACTGCGGGCCTAAGGACTATTTTTAAGGAGCCACTGTGTAGAATCCTGCTTCTAACATTTGCGTGACTATATTTAGACAATGATTAGACTTGTCTTCTTTACCGAACAAGACCAGGATGGTACTAGCTAGTTCAGGGGGGTTTAGGGTGGGGAGGATATTACTGTGTGTGTCGAAGGCAAGTATGAGATTACAAGTCAATGCAAATTGACAGATGGACCAAAGAGAAATGGGAAAGTCACTCTGAACAATGTTCAGGACAAATATTTGAAACAATAACTTCAAACATTACCTGCAGATGTCTTTCGGGAATTTATGCTAGTAGTTTAGTCTTTAATCTCACAAATGGCCCCCATAAAGTTTGTATACTAGCTCTACGAAGCCCAAATCACACATGAAACGGCCCATGGCGACACTTAGTTAGGTCATGTTTTGGATTTAGCCCATTTAGGGAGTCTGGGTTAATCCAGTCTTGGTCTTGAGTGATATTCCGTGTGGTTCGGTCTACATGATGTAAGGACTGAAACTGGCCAACCGGAGTGTGTCAGTGGCAGACCATCTGGTTTTACCAGATTACTATCCCACTGTTATTAAATACGTGTCTGACATCATGTCTTTTCACAAGATCTCATTTTACACCCTCCTGTGACCAGGAGCTGGTCCCTGGTAGCTGTGGCTACGTTTCATTGCCACACAGAGGTTACCGGGTTGATTCCAGTACCAGGGGCCAAGCTGCGTCAGCTCAACCTGAGGGACACCCGAGGTTACTCAGCACTTCCTGTCGATACAGTCCAACACGTCGCTGCGGCGATTGTGTTCAGTGTCTCTCGGCCGTTCGATCAGTGCATTGAATCTCTCTCCCGTTTTCCATCATGGTATTTTGGGTCGCCCCCCTGCTTCTGTGTTATTAGTGTCATTATGTGGCTTCACTGATTAAGACTGTGCCACAACCTGCATGGCGGGTCTTTGCATCTACACGTGAGTTCATAACCTCACTGCAGAAAAGGTTAGTAGCGTAGGTTCCTGGTCCTTCTTGACAAGGGAATTCAACACTGTGTCTTAATGGTGCCTACAATGAAAGAACCCAGGCTAGTTTTACTCGTCTGCACCAGGTACGATGCTTCTGCCCCTCACTCTCTCTCTGTAAATAACGAGCGATGGGTTTGTGTCACGGACACTATTGCTTTGTGGAAGTGAAAGTGGTGGGCGTCTATCAGCAACCGTTTCTAGTCACTTGTCTGCTTTCAGTGGAAAAGCTGAAACTCCCAGATGTGTGAAGGCTTGTGTCATTATGATTACAAAATGGTGCTTTCTGCAAGCAAATGGGTTTTTACCTTTTATTTATGAGCCCATCTTGGCAATAGAGGGTAGAACTGAGTTTGAGCAGAAGCACTTCTTTGGTTTGCCAAAGAAACATGAACATATAGAAATATGAACATAGCATTGAACTACTTACAATAGATATGATTTACCTGTTATCTATGGGTTATGCCATAAACACATTCTGCCTATTAAACGTTATACCAAAGTTATATCATTAACACATTCAGTCTATTTTCTGTGAACATTATCCCATTAACACATTCAGCCTATTATCTGTGAACATTATCCCAATAACACATTCAGCCTATTAACTGTGAACACGTTATCCCATTAACACATTAAGCCTATTATCTGTGAACGTTATCCCATTAACACATTCAGCCTATTATCTGTGAACGTTATCCCAATAACACATTCAGCCTATTATCTGTGAACGTTATCCCATTAACACATTCAGCCTATTATCTGTGAACGTTATCCCAATAACACATTCAGCCTATTATCTGTGAACGTTATCCCAATAACACATTCAGCCTATTATCTGTGAATGTTATCCCAATAACACATTCAGCCTATTAACTGTGAACGTTATCCCAATAACACATTCAGCCTATTATCTGTGAACGTTACCCCATTAACACATTCAGCCTATTAACTGTGAACGTTATCCCAATAACACATTCAGCCTATTATCTGTGATCGTTACCCCATTCAGTGGACTAACCCTTCTTGTTTCCACCAGGGTATGGCCACACAGCACCGCTCTCCAATGCAGGCAAGGCCTTCTGTATCATCTACTCTTTGATCGGCATCCCCTTCACCCTCCTCTTCCTCACCGCCATGGTCCAGCGGATCATGGTCTTCAGCACACGCAGGCCCGTCACGTACGTGTCGACCCACTGGGGCCTGTCCAAGCCCCTGGTGGCCGTGGTCCATGCGACACTGCTCGCCGCCATGGCTGCCTGCTGCTTCTTCATCATCCCGGCGGCCATCTTCTCCTCCCTGGAGGAGAACTGGAACTTTCTGGAGTCCTTCTACTTCTGTTTTATATCGCTCAGTACCATCGGACTGGGAGATTATGTACCAGGGGAGTCCGTCAACCAGAGGTTCAGACAGCTCTATAAAGTGGGCATCACTGGTGAGTGTTTCGTGTGCGTTTTTATATTCTTTTTTTTTTTTTTTTTTGCATAATTCGGGCATGTCTTTCATGAAGGTACATGAATTATACAGTGCCTAGGTCCTAGGTCCTAAAACAGCAATATTAATGGCGATCTAGTCACACATGGATACTCTTCTGAAGACAAAAAAACCCAGTCTTCACAGCCTCAAAGAAGAGACCGTACTTGGCTGAAAAAGTGAAAAGGTTGTAAAATAACAGAGGAACCTGAATATTTCATGTGAATTGCTCTTATTACTTTTTACATTTCTGGTTGCTTCTGAGGCAGGTGTTTTCCCTTTTTCTAACAGATTATTCTCACCCTGTCTTAGAATTGTCAGACGAGGTTTTGCAGTGTATTTTATTACAGTTAATTTGTTTATAACATATGCAGCATCTACAACTAGTGATGATTATCAGCACATTTCTTCTACAATACTGCTTTCTGTTACTGTTTTCCCTCTTCCTCCCCCTAGTGGTAGGCCTAAGTCACAGCAATAGGAAAACACTGGGTATACTGTGGTGAGGATATTTTTGCCACACTGTGAGGGTGTCACTGAGACAATAATGAATCGGGGAGGAAGAGGAGACGATGAGCGGATGAGTAGAGAGGAGGAGAGATGTAAATGATGAGGAGAGAATGGGTGCGGATGAGTACAGAGGATAAGAGAGTATAGCTGCAGATGGCCCGGTCAGTAGGAGCTGTGTGGGGATCAGAAGAACGGGACATTGCAGTCCAGAAGGTGTTTGTTATCTACATGACTTAGTCACTCAGCAGACTTTTACAGGAGCTACACCTCCCACTACCAAGGCCTCCTGTCATGAGACACGCAGCAGACAGCTCTTACTGACTGACTGTCTTTCACTGACTGACTGTGTCTTTCAATGTACTGACTGCATTTCTCCCTCTATCGCTCTCTTCTTTTCTTCCTACCACCCCCCCCTCTCCTCTCCAGTCTACCTTCTCCTGGGCCTGGTTGTGATGCTGGTCGTCCTGGAGACCTTCTGTGAGCTGCAGCAGTTGAAGACCTTGAGGAAGATGTTCTACCTGAAGAAGGAGAAACCCCAGGACCGCTTGGCTATCCTGGAGCACGACCACCTGGCCTTCACCTCCGTCTCCCACCAGACCAACGCCACCTCCATCAAGGAGGAGAAGAGCAAGGACGTCAGTGTGCCTGTGCTAACCTCCCCCGGGGGGGACGACCCCATGATCAGATAGAGGGTGCGGGTACGGTCCAAGTGTCCGGGTTGAACTACGCTCATCGGGGTGGAGGAGTGTAGTCTGGGTAGTCTGGTCGGCTGCATCCTGTTTCTCTGGCCTTTTGAAGTGTGGCTTAAACTCCCAGTAGGCAATGCTCCCTTATCAGGCATGTACAATCACACAAATCAAAAGGCCGGGAAAGGGGAAGCAGCCAATGCGAAGAGGGTCTGAGGGCGGGGACTCCCGAGGGAGCGTAGGAGGACGTGTGTGTGTGTGTGTGTGTGTCTGAGTGCATCCAAGGTGTTATTTACTGTTGCTAATGTTCACATTTAACGGTTGTATTTGATCATCTATGGGATACGTAGCTTACACAAACCCATCACATGATTCACTGACATAGTGAAAACAGACAGGCTGCAGGGGAAACATGACAGAACCTCATTTTGTAGGATTTTTAACACGAAGGGAAAGGTGTGACACACCTCTTATTGCTATTATAAACTGCTTACCAAAATAATTAGAACGGTAAAATGTACATTTTTATCATACCTATGTTGCATGGCTTTCAGCCAATCAGGCCTTGATAACCTGGTATGTAATTCATGATAAGCCCATGTATAAATACATTGTTGTGAGCTCCGCTGAAAGCGCTACCGACTTGACCTGTTGACCTTGAACATTTGATATGTCATACATCACACAGTGCTGTTATGAGTATCTGTATACATAGTGTTTGATATATTTCTGGTGTAATTTACTGAAGTTGACAATGCTTGTGTTCCACTTTATGAGGTATACAACAAGTAGCACATTTTATCATTGGGAATGCCCTGATTAATGACTACGGATGTGGGTTTGGTGCTTATTTGTGATGTTATCTTACGGTAAATGTGTCCTAAATAGCATACCTGCTGCTTGTTTGTCTAGTATAATCGTCTGACAGAAAGGGACTTCAGTGCGCCTGGTGTGCTGTTTATTTTACAGTGTATGGAAAGGGTTAGAAAAAGCTGTTCTTAAAGGGAATGTGACATTTTGCACTGCTAGACGAAGCTATGCTGTGTAGATTCAGTGTATGGGTAGTTCACCATGACTTTCCAAAGGGTTTTATGAAAACGTAAAGCACCTTGATTTTTTTTTGCTGAATGTTTTCCTAAGTCATTGGACCACCGTTGGTTATCGTAGATCTAATGTGTTGAAAAAGGAAATACCCGGATTTCACTTTTTGTACCTAAACTGATTTGTTTGGGATGTACTCTCCTGTACCTCTCATTTAAAATGGCGGATTGGGCCTTCAAAGGGAATAATTAATTTATGTTGGTGTTAGTTGACTGGAAGTCTGTAGAAAGCTTCAGGGCTGCTTTGTGTTTCAGACTTATGTGCTGCTGAAATACTCTTTTTAAAAAGCAAGAATATATATAAGAATAACTATTTTAAAACATTTCTCGAAAAGATCTTAGTGCTTTTTGAGGATGTTAGTAGTGTGTTTGGTGTATAGTTGAATTTTGGCAGATTATGAAGATTGCTAAAGTAAAGGTACACATGAAGATAGAACACACTGATTGACAGCAGGTCTCAACTTTATTTTAATTGCAACTTAAACGTTCCCCTAAACAACTCTTTAAAGGGACAGTCCACAATTAAAACAACCGTCTATATGCCACGCATTGCTGTAAAAAGCTAAGTAACAGGGCTGGAGAGAAGTAACTACTTATAAAGGTGTAGAAAGAGTATAAACTGAATTAGCCATTTTTATTTGTTTTGTATACATGTACTGTGTTTACAAACGTTGGTGAAAAACAAGCTTAAAGTATATTTTGGGTTCTGATGGCATATGAGTCTGTTAAACGAAGCTCATAAGGCATTCATGAGACATTCATAAATTATTTAATAATCAATGCGTACATATGTTTAATTGATTGTTTGACTGGTTTTCAGCTTCTGTACAGTAATGAACTGATGTAATTTCAACTTAAGATGTACAAGAAATATATTAAAGTACACATTTATAATGATGTCATCCTATCTGACGTATTTGCTCATTGTGTTTGTGTAGGTATGCAGATCAGACTCAATGAACACATTTTATATTGTGTGATTAAAATGTTTTAAGTGGGACTACCTGATTGTAGAGTCTCAAGACGTCAGAATGCTGTCCATTACTGAGAATGTAGACTTTTCATTTAAACAACAGTACTTTTTGTATTGACTTGTGTGGAATTATGGATTATAAATCATATGAGTGTTTTAGTCTTTTGTTTGAACTAAGTATTTGTCACCATACTCTTCCACGGTAAACAATTACCTAACACTGGTTTCAAATCACAGGAGTTGTTTTGTAACTGTGATGGACTGCTGTTAGTACATAACTATCTCCATCTTAGGGGACTTTTTTGTTAAGAATAGACTGTTTGCAAACCACTGTTTTATTCTTTTAATGACTGATATGCCTCATTGGTCGTATAGCACAATGTTTCCTTTCTCTAGTCCCGGTCTGTGTAGCTGTGTAATGTATGCGCTGTGTCAGTGGCCTGTGTATCTGCAACAAGACAATACTTGTATGTTATCGTGCTCTGTTTAATTTCTCATAGAAATAAATGCAGATATTTAAGCTTTGTTACTTAGCCTTTATTCCCCACCGGGCAATTGCGCTTTTCACGGTCACCATCTTTGCAAGTTACATAACTCTCACTCTGTCACTCTGTTTTGTTCCTATTCTCACCGCATGCTTTCTCTTCCTCTTAATATCCACCCTCCCCCTCTCTATCTGTGCCTGTGAGGGGTATGTGATTATGGCCTGAATTCCAGGTACTGCTGAGGAGAGAGGTTAACTACTTTATTTTGGTCTGATGGAGTGGCGAATGATGGGGACTGGTTGCTCTTGGCAACAGTATTCCAAAGTAGCCTATAAACGCTCCATCTGTGTAGATGTGTGACCGCTTCACTCAGATCGACCTGAATAAACTATTTGAAATGCTAACCTTTTCTGTAAAACAAATCTGAAAAGGAGCCGAATATGCGTTTATTTTCATGAATCAATATGCTGCACCGGTTCTCCCATGTTCTCATATGCTCTTAGGAAACGTGCTAAACCCTTTGGGGGTTCTTCAGCCAAACAAATAAGAGAACCCTTTTGAAGAGCCTTGTTTGGTTCCCTTTCCTAAAAAGATTCTAAATACAACTCAAAAGGGTTCTACGTGGAACTGACAATGGTTCTTGGAAACATAGTGTTCTCCTATTGTCACAGCCAACGGCCCCTTAGGAACCCTCAGTGAGTATGTCAACAAAATTCAAATAAAATGGATAGGATTTTTCTTTCATTTTTGACCTAATTTTCACTTCCAGTTCTGTGCGAATTTGGTGCACATGTACTGCTACAGCATAGATTGGATTTCTGGTATAAAAAAAGAGTAAAAGGTGGAGTAGGAAGCTGAGGCACCGTCCTAATAAGACATGCTAATGCTACCGAGATAAAACCGTCACCAAGAAGAGACGGGGGAGCCGGGGGACAAGGGCACATTACTGCATGAATCAGAGCCGGATAAAGTGGACAGAGGAAGGACAGAAATGATAAGGGCAGATGGTGGCCAAGTGGCTTTGATCTTGCCGAGCACTGAAGTTTTTACAAGGACACCGAATGGTCTATTATTTCGTAATATAAAGACGGGTTGGCCACATGTTTCTTAAGAGAGCCTTTTGTGGCTTGTGTGGAAGCTCAACTATCAAAGAAGGGTGACTGGCAGAGTATAATGAAGGGTCAAATTAAACACAATTCAGACCACTGAATCATGATTAAGGAGACATGCTCTCTTAAAAGCATGAAAGCTGATCATTTGCACATCAGAACGACGTGCGGCTTGAACGAAAGTTTTCCTTTCTCGAAACGTCTCCTCTTCATCCGAGTAGATGTCCATGGTTTTAGGAAACAGTTTTTTCTTCACCTGTAAATACTCTGTCTCTCCGGTTCATGCTTGGTTCCTTCGCTGTTGTCCGCTTACAGGGGAAGAGAGTAGGACCTCTCCATCTGTATGACTCCCCTGTGTGTGTCCTCTGGTTCAGTCCCGACTTCCAGTGATGTAACATGACACCTTATGTGTTTGCTCATGTCAGAGGTGTCTGGTCATTCACGCCAGAAGATCTACTGTACAGCCACTGAGCTTCACGGTTCACCACATGTGGTTTTTATAATTTGACTGAGCGTCACGGTGGACCACCAGCAGGTTTAATACAGGATGTCTTTTTCATTTAAACATGGGTTTACATTCTTACTGCATCTGTCCTTGTTACCTCGTCTGATTTTTCTGTACCCTCAAAGCCCACTGGAGTCGTGGGGTCTGAGAAAGGCACTGTGGATATAGTGAGTTAGACAGGTACTGGAGGATTTGACATGATGTAATGTTTTCAGACGCAACCTATATGTCTGTCTTAGGAGCGTTAATAGGGCATAGCTCATACGTTCACTGGTCTTTATGTGTGGGTGTGGGGGTTATTGGATTCCACATCAGCCATGCAAGTAATTCCGCACTGACAATATTGTCTCTGATGTGCCACTACTCATTTCAAATCTATCCATCTGACTGATAGCCGCAATATTATCAAGCAAAGATGGCTGCATAAAGATGACAGACTGAGACACACACACACCCACACACAGAACACTATTATATCACACATTTTACCCGAACATACATGCGCTAAAACAATAAAGATGTCAATCAGACTTTTATATCTTTGGCTAAAGGTACGATAGGTCGATAAAGGTACAAATTGGAAAACCGTTGAACGGGAAGTCATCAACAAAACTACCCTTGGTTTCCATTCTCATACCAACCCCCATAATCTCTTTCCTCCATCCTACTGAAGAGTTCTTTCCTCTTGGAAGTGGAAGATATACGGCAGCCTTGAGGACGTCCTGTCCCTCAAGCTACAATTCATTGAGACAAGAGCATATGGACAAATGCCTAAGACGAAATGTAGGAAACAAGTATGTGTGCGATAAACATTTGCTTCATGACATTTCTTACATTATTTGTTACATTTGATTGGACAGTAAACCTACAGAGGGCACGTATGAGGAACACAGACCGTCATGGCTGTACGTCAGGGGTACATCAGGGCAGAACATTAGGATTGTGTCCTGAAGCATGGATTGTTTATCGTCAGACCGTGGGTCCGAAACTGTTTGATATCATGTTAAATACTTTAACTGTGCATGACGGAGCTTGACTGGCTTAATGGAATCAACTGAATTAGTCATAGACACTGATCCCCTGTCTCCTCGGACTGGCTACAGCAAATAAAAAAAATATTTGAAAGATTTCAAACATAATGTGAACCCAGGTCAACTGTGCTTTGCCTACTAAGCCTTAGAGAGTGGAAATGTATTAGTTATTACGTGTGTATGGGAGTGTGTCGTGTGCTTTTGAGGGAGTGTGCTGTATGTTTGTGCGTGTGTGTGTGAGTGTCCGGGTGTGTGTGTGTACATAAGTATGCAGTGAACTGAAGAGCAGAAATCTCCCAGATCATTAATATTGCTATTTGATCTCTGTTCCTCCGCACACTGCGACCGTGCAACAGCCTGGATGAAAGACCCTATGGCCTGTCCCAAATTACACCCAATATTCTCTATAGTGTACACGTTTTTAGTGCACTTCCGATAGGACTCTAGTAAAAAGTAGTGCACTATACAGTGAATATGGTCGCATTTGGGCCTCCGACCCAAACCTCTGACTCTACCCTTTGAAACTTGCATTGTGCTTTTAATAAAGGGCAGTTTGTTTATCGGTTTTCTTTACCTTTTTACACAACCAATTGGTAAATACTTGAGCCAAGTTTTTTATTTTATATGCGAAATAATGCAACAACACCACCACAACCCACATAAGTGCATGAACGTCCTTAGTTTCAATGAAAAGCACAATGCAACTGCAGTGTGGCACCATACATGGACCAGCAGGGGGCACTGTTCCATTTAGTCTGGTGCCCCAGGGCCCTCCGTAGTGTGCCTTGTATCTAATCAATCCCATTGATATTGTAGTGTGCCTTGTATCTAATCAATCCCATTGATATTGTAAGCTTTTTTAAAACAGAATTTGTCACAAAGTGCGTTTACAGAATCCTAGCCTAAAACCCCAAACAGCTCGCAGGATCTTGACTGTGGCTAGGATAGAAAGAAATCGAAAAGGGATCAAGTCTGCTGGGGACTGCCCGACCTCTTCTGGCTGCACTGGGGAAGATTATACAAATACTTTATAGGCCACCTTGATCATCATTAGTTTTACAGGTTAAGATAACCAGTCAGAGTATGAAAACAAGTATGGCCTGTGCTTGCCAGCAAAAGTCTTTTGGCAGAATCAATTTTAAATGGGACATTAAACAGGTTTCCTGAATCGTTATTGTCACGTCCCCGCCTAATGGCGGTCCTGTGAACGCATCCCTCCCTGATTCCGTACAGCTGTAACTCATTAACTGTCTCTGCGTTCGTTATTGTCTCAACTGTTGTGTGTTTGCACTGAGGTGCGTTACCAGCAACTCTGATCGCTGCTTTCTTTATTACCTTCATTATCGAAAGAGTTGAATACTCTCACGAGTATTACAATAGGTCCTCAATAAATCCTATCTGTATCGTCTATCTGCGTTTTGGTCCAATCCTTCTAATAACTTCTACAGTTATGGTCTCCTGAGATCCTATGGCACTCATTGTAAAGGTAGGAGAGGGAACGACTCAACTAAAACAACCAGGAGTTGAGTGTGCTAATCTAGGGTAGTGGTCGGCTAGCAAAACGTATGCAGAATTGGACCAAACGGACATTCATGTAACTTAATATAGCAAGCATAAGAGACCACGCCTGGAAGAAGACAACCCAATAGTGAATAATAAATAGGAAAAATTACTGTCGGGGAGGTTGTCTTTTTAATTGCCCAACCAATCCAGTATATGTGGAACAGTTAAGATGGAGTGTCGCCCTGTTCACTTCCGAACACTGAAGTAGCGTCACAGGCTGTCCCCCGGTTTCTCCTTGTTTCGGCGTGACTGCTTTCTGCGGAGAGTGACACAAGAAATTAGTCCCTCGTCGTGATGCGCTTTCTCGTAATGCCCGAATACACGCGTTTTGTGTGTAAATTGTCTAAACTGACGTTTTCTTTAAACATCAACTAAATGACAACTTTTTTCCGGTAGTGTGGATTATTTTAGTTAAGATTTGATGTGTGTGTGCTATTAGAAGCTAACGGTGCCAGTAGGGCGTATACTCTGAAATTAGCCAGATGGAGGTCGTAAATATTAAGAAGTACATTCCAGAGGTAGGACTATAAATCAAGAGATTAGAGGCAAGGACATAGCATGTATAGGAAGACAGGTTTATGGCCTTTTTTAGCTG
>JACXGK010003316.1:0-21051 GCA_016801125.1 Novumbra hubbsi | reverse complement strand
AAACTCCAAGGCCATCAGAGGGCCCCACGGATGGAGATGGGGGCTGCAGGACGGGACACGCCCACCCAGGAAGCGCGCTCATCAATTTTGATACAATGACTGGGGCGGGAATAGGCTACATTAAAGGTGTCCGATGTGAACGGACTTCAGATCTTCCTAGCTGTATTTTGGGGAACGATCTCCAGATATATCTGTAATAAAGGCGTTTACTTTGGAAATAGCTGACCGTGTGGACATTCTCTGATTCAGGACTCGGGGGAAGTAGTTTGAATTCTACAGTATGCTACATAACGTATTACTCGACCAACTTTTTCATCTCTTCGCTATGGTATCTAAATTAGAAGTGGTTCGTTAATCCAAATTCTGATATCGTGATATGCTAGCTAAAGATATTTTAAAGTAGTTAATAATAACTAGTAGTAATAACTAGTAGTTAGTAGTAGTCTCTCTGACGCCAACAGTCCCTTGGCTACACATTTATAACAGCCGTCACATTAGAAATGTTACACAGGTATGAATGTTACACGGGTGTGCTAGGGGTAAACAAATTATATTAGTCTCTCATTATCCTAATAAAAACACTCATCGCGCTTCAAATGGCGCGT
This sequence comes from Novumbra hubbsi, assembly GCA_016801125.1. Taxonomy (NCBI): domain Eukaryota; kingdom Metazoa; phylum Chordata; class Actinopteri; order Esociformes; family Umbridae; genus Novumbra; species Novumbra hubbsi. Next base: position 20,446 of record JACXGK010003316.1, on the reverse strand, counting down.
TTAAAAGGAATACTACAAAACGATCTGAGTTAGTCGTCTTCATTCTCCTCATCACCAACTGGATCCCGTAGCGCCCACAGTCTGCTGGTCCCACCACCCACAGCTTTTACCCCCTGGCCATTTGAGTAGGCTCAGAAACCAGTTGGAGAGGGGCCTTGAATGTGCCCGAGGCCGTTTCGGAAGACTTGCACGTACACACAAACACACCCACACACACACACACAAGCGCACATGCACGCACATTAACACAGCCCCCTACCCGATAGTTATGTTCTATGGCTGTGCAGAGCTATTTTTATCCTTACAGAGACACAGGGGACTGTGGTAGAAAACTGTAGTGGACCTCAAACTCAATCAAAGCCACCAGTCCTCTATGTGAACAGTTAAAGGGGCATGATGTGATTTTTTACTGTACCACAAGCATGAAAACAAGCAAAATCAACTGTAGACATCTGCAGTTGATGTTTTGAGTTAATGTTTTAAATAAATAAAATCGTTTTCTATGAAATAGGTCCAACTGACTGATATATTCCCTATTTAACTTTATTGATGTTCTGCCAGATGTTCAGATTTCCATTCACTTGTAATCCTTAGACTTGCTTAAGACACTGGCAGCAATACTATCCTTCCAACCCTAAACAAGCCTGAACTAGATAGTACTATAGCAGTCAATACTATCCTTCCAATCCCAAACAACCTGGACTAGCTAATGCTATACCAGTCTTGTTCATAACCAGAAGACGATGAGAAGTTGGACCAGAGAACATGACAATCGTGGCTGAACATTTGGGATCACAAAAAGACCAGCGCCAGAAGATTGGAGTGAGGACAGGCAGACACTGTGTTTTTTTAATCCTTTTGGTCTTAGTTAGACCCCGTGCTGCCTCGTTCTAAATTAATTGTGGCTTGCTGATGTTTTCCAGGGTAACACCAGACAGGAGGGAATTGCAAACGGCAAGCCTGCTAATGATGAAAGCATGCATTAGTCTTTCATAGTTGGCCTGGTAGAGGAATGGACTCACCTTTGCAATGTTTCTTAGAAGATTTTGTAACATTTCTGACAGTTTTAGGTCTCGAATCACCTCAATATCTTTCTTGTTGTGGGACAAATCTATGACTGGTGAGGGCAAATATGCTTTTAGTTTATCTCTTATCACTAAATCGAAAACCTCAGTTTCATCCTTGTTTAGTTGCAAGAAATGCTGTCCATGTATTTCGGTCAATAGAGCTAAAATCTTGCAGCAATATAGAGTTGTATATTGTCAATGAAGCTGTGAAAATGAATACCATGCTTTCTACTGTTGGTGTTGAGCAATAACATACACAGACTGAGCAACATAAACCCCAAAATCTAGATGTTCGTCCAGAGCCATAAAAAAAGTCAGATAAGTCCTGAACCAGTTCACTACTAAACCTCAAAGGCCACTCCATTATGTAAATCATCAGGAAGGACTTCGTGATCTGTAGTATCAAAAGCTGCCCTTAAATTCATTAGTCGAAGCCGTGAGAGCTTTTTACCATCTGCGATTATCCTGAGGTCATTTACAACCTTGAGCAAGGGCCAAACTGATATCTGCAGAAAGTGGAATGTTTTGGTCTACATTTGCTTCAGGACCTCTTGATTTTTTATAATGTAAATATGTCAGCAAAAATGTTTTTGTTAATACTGCAAAATAAATTCCTATAAAATATAATAATTTCCTTTTGGTGTTTCTTTGGTAAGAAAAGTGTTTCTACCAGGAAACAAAATGGTTCTACTATGGAGACAGATGAAATTGTGTCATAGTTTTACAATACCAATATCAATGGCTCTCTGTTGCTCTCTTTTCTCTCTCGCTTTTCAACTTTCTTCCTCTCTCTTTCCATCTCTCTTTCTCTCCATCTCTCTCTTTCCCTCCACCTCTCTCTTCCTCTCTCTCCCCTTCTCTTTCCCTCCACATCTCTCCACCTGTCTCTCTCCTTCTCTTTCCCTCCACATCTCTCCACCTATCTCTCTTCATCTCTCCCTCTCTAAATGTAGGCTGTCAGACGTCTTTGGGGTTCAGAGACACAAATAGCCCTGAACATCATTTTCATGTAGCGACAGCAGACCAATTATCTCTCCTATTTCCTCCAGCACACTGTGAAACAAATATACAACAGAGACCTTGATGGGATTTTGGATTTCTAGAACAACTCCCCAGTCAGCTGTGGGCGCTACAATTGACTTAGTTACATAGAGGGTTTAGAGGGTTAGACGGTCTACTGCAGATCCAGAAAGATAATTATGGGAGATAATGGAGACCGATATAGTGAGTTAGGGAGAATAGTGTCTAAAATGAATAACACTGAGGATTTTTCTTTCCATGTACATTGATTTGAAATCGCAAGCATTTCTTATACCGAATGAGACTGGATTTCCTTTGTGGCATCTTGTTGAATGCCAACAAATTCTGACCAGTCTGATTGGTACCAGAAACCAATGACGTGGTCTAATTAAATTAGAATGCAGCTGCACAAGTACTGAGGGTAAAGAGAACATAGTACACCGGTTTATGTTTATTATAACATTGCTATATCACATTTTGAAGTGCTTCTAGCACTTAGGGCCTAGCATGAGAATACATGTCTGAAATGTTGGTTTTTTCCGATATGCCCGGTCTGTTCCTGAGGTCTTCTGACACTGGCATTTTTCTATCCTTTTACTATTTTTATGCACTTAAAAATAAATGTTGCTATATAACCAATGTTTGATTGATGATTAGAGTGGTTAGAGCAGAGCAAACCCGTGCTTCATTTGTTTTGTACCACATTCATTTTGATGAGAGTGTACACATCATCTAAGATGACAGCTTCAGAGTAAGTGTACAAACTGATCGATACACTCTGAGGTTATCTTACAATTGCATTTTGATCCCGCTATCAAATTTCTAAAATATTATTGACTGACTTGAGATGGAATTTTTATTGCAGTCCTGGTTAACAGCAATATCGTGAAGCTCTCTTGCAGATCTGAGAGAGACTTCCTGTTGCTTCCTTCAGACCACACACATTAAACCACCCCAGACATTTAGTCTCATATCTACATTCCTAAAGACGCACGGCTTCAGAGTGTCTCCCGAGTTATTGGTTTGATTTAGTTGATTTAGCAGTTATTCAGTTTTAGTCTTTATGTGTTTTGTCTGGAGAAAGAGGACTGCTTTGGGACAATTGTTTCGCTTAGAGAGACATACCACAGAAGTACCCCTGGCTAATATCTGTAGCATTCACATGTTCTTTCCTTGAGAAATCCTATTAGGCCTTTTCCAAGTGTATGTCAATCCTTGTTACTAATAGGACCAGAAAACCACACAGGCCCTTGAGAAACCCACCCTCCCTTTATGTTAGCTGTCTTACAGAGGAACGTTGGCAAAAAGATGATTGTTTACCCTTACTTAACAGTGTAGCTTAATTGATTTCATTTCAAACCCAACCTCTACTGTACTAGTTGGATGTAGATAATTTCCGACAAAACATAAATGTTCCTACAGTGAACAGGTTGTAACTAGGTTTCGTCAACAGGTATTGCATGCTGAGCCGGTGATACAACTGAGTACATCGCAAATGTTTCCATTGATCCTGTGCCAAAATAATTGGATTGATAAGCATATTAACTGCTGTTCCACTCATCATCCCATTTTGGACACTTTTACCCTTCCATTTAGATACAAAAGAGTCCAAACTAGCAGATGTTTTTTTGGGTTGAATGCTATACACTTATGTCCGGATATATCTGAATATCATGGAAACATTTAACAGACGTGTGTTTTGGGTAAAGACTATACACTTATGTCCAGATATACCTGAACATTATGCAAAACGTTAGGAATACCTGCAAATTGGGGCCAGAGTTTCTCTGCTCCTCTGCGGGTCAGCCAATCAGAGCTATCCTATCACACTGTTACCATGCCTACATGGCATAAAATATTGATTGCAAGAAGCTTGCATCATATTGCTAAAGGGTATCCCCTCAACCCAATTTCTCCCTCACCCGCATGCTTTGAAAGATGGCTTTCAGGTGAAAGGTTTGTCAAGGGGGGTGGTTGTTTATGAATATTTATTTGGTGGGGATGGCATCATGCTTTTGGTGTAACAGTCAGGAAGAGACACTAACTTGGGGGAAAAGGGGGAGCCACAGCATTGCAGTCTTGCTGTCGCCAGGAAATCCTTGCCTGAGATGGTATTCAACATTGCAATGGCAGAGCTATCAGGGAACCTCAATGTCTTTCTAAAAGACCCCTTTTATACAACTAGTCAAGATTTTTCAAAATGAAGAACAAAATTGATATGTCAGTATACCTATTCTCAATCATCTTGTTTCACTTGTAAGTGTCTGAGTGTATAACTGCAATGAACAACGGGTTTATGAGCCTGGCGCTCACCATGCGTTTGTGTCAAAAACAGTTCAGTGTTTACAAACCTCTTGGTGACGTCCGCCTCATTTTGGACCCTTGATCTTGACTAAAACATAACTTTTATGCCTAAACTTAAACTTATCCTAAACATGAACCCTAAACCATGATAACTGTTTCAGTATATCCGTGTAACACAGACTCCAAAACGTATTGGATGTCAATCTGTCCAGTTAGGAAGCATAAGCGATTGTAAATCAATGTCACCTGTTTTGGTGCAAATGAAAGCTAGCCAATCTTACCCTGACTGTTGCATTATGAGTAGCCGTGATGAATTTCACTGTGAGTGATTTAGATTGTTTAGTTTGATTTTTGATGTCTTTCATCGAGACCCGGTGTGTGATTAAAGTGCTCCCCATTTTGTGTTTCTGACATATTCATGTCAGAAACACATATACACACACACTTTGTTCTGCAGGCAGAGGGGTCAACTGGTGATATATTTACAACTGTCTGTTCATGCTTTATAATTAGCTCTATCAGAAAAAGATTACAGTGAAAGATCTTAGGTCTGGCCACATGAATACAAAATAGCCCTGCTGCATATGATCTATGGCCCCCCGAATATAATTAATATACATTAAACCATGTTTCAATTTCATTTAAATGACTACAGAAACTTCTCTCAATCGGTTTTATTCCTGAACCTAGGGACCGACATAGTGCACCCGCCCGGTATCTCTAATCATTTGTTTTGTGTTCCACAAATGAAAATAGATTATGGGCTTTCCTCTGGGAGCGTATGACTGAGGGAGTCGGAATTAAGAGGGGCAGCATTATGCAAGACCAACCCGATCCCCTCCTCTTGGAGCCCAGCCCGGTGTCCAAAATGGCACCCTATGCTCTTCCTAGTGCACTACAACCCCTTAAGGGCTTGTGTCAAGAGCAGCGTGCTCTGTAGGGTATGGCGAGGCAGTTGGGGATCCATCCCTGATGTCGATGAGGGGTGTCGACCTGCATATTGATGATAGGACTGCACTTTTTGCTGGAGTAAGCGTAGTATGCCTGGACACACCCGGCAGGTTCAAACACACACACATATACCTGTGTGTACACACGAAAAACGTTTTATAAAGACACACACACATTCTCCTATACTGATACCCTCACACTCACTGAGCTTGGATTTGTAAGCCCAGCTGTCTGTTCTCCAATTGCTGTGAAACTGGTCTTTTAAAAAAAACAGACGGGCTGTGTACATATGCCCCTCTGCGGTCCGATCCAGACGGGAGCCTAAAAAATGCAGACGCAATGCAGGGGACAGACTGGCACAGAGCAGGGGACGGACTGGCACAGAGCAGGGGACGGACTGGCACAGAGCAGGGGACCCGACGGGCTGCGGGTCGCTGGTGGTAGACAACCGCCATTTCAACACTACGCAAGGTACCTGAACCTACGCCCTTTCGCTTCTCTGGGTCAAGCTCATTTACACACGCAAATTGTTTGCTGTACTAAATTTCTCAGATTTTCTGGGATTTTGGAATACGTTGAGATTATAATTACTGCATCAGTTCATATTTGAAATTTGAGGTAAGGTGGTATTCATTAGTAGTCATTCCAAGTGATTGGAAACTTTTTGATGCTTCAGAAATACTGTAATGGTAATCTTCTGATTAAGAAAACTTATAGATAAGACAATAGATAAGGCATCTCTCTAGATAAGGCATCTCACTATTTACTGTGAACTTAATTTGGACTGCTGAGTATTTCATGGGAAAACTAAAAGGCATACTGTATTAGCCCAATGTCTTCCGACCCTAACTCTAACTCTCTATGATATGTAGACAAGAGGGAGTTGAGCCTTTGACGTCTTCCCTGCGCAATAACGATATTGATTAAAAAACTGTTTAACTGATGGAAGCGATTTACTTTATTGTCTGTTAGTCCAGAGGGGACTGCAAATGAAAAAAACAACATACAATTGAATCTACTGAGGTGGATTTAGAAGTATTTCCCTTATTTCCTGACGGCTCTCAGAGTAAGACCGATGATCTAGGATCAGTGGCACATGCTGAGCAACACCACATTGACAGGGAAAACCTGGTCCTCGATCAGAACTCTCCATCACTCCACATCCCTCAGTCGTCCTGTCCAGGTGTCTTCTAAACAACCCCCGTTAGGGACTGTCAAGAGCCTGAACCTCAGCCTGTCTGCAGACCGTGGAGCCACTGGCCGGTACATGTGAGGATAAATCATGGTGCGCCAGTGTTATAGAGGGTCCACCGGGCCAACCAATTACAGCTCCGGGAGGAGTAGAAGCAGCGCCTCGAGCGGCAACCTATACTCTTCATAGTACACTACTTTTGACCCGAGGGAACAGGGGCAAATGGGATGTAAGGGTTCTATTTAGGACATTGGACCGCCCTGGTACTCTTGTGCCAACTCAACCTGGAATCTCCTCACCTGGTGTACAATGTATGACTCGCATGTAGAGCATTAACTGGCTTCAACATGCCAGAGGCCCTCACATGAGAGGGAGACGGAAGTAGCATTCCTAGGACCCAGAAGTAGTACTTCTAGGAGCCTGAAGTAATATTCCTGTGATTCAGAAGTAGTATTCCGTGGAGCCTTAAGTAGTATTCCTAGGAGCTGGAAGGAGTATTCCTAGGTGCTGGAAGTAGTATTCCTCTGTCTTTCGGTGTTCCTTTGACATATTCATGAATGCTTTTAATTCCTCCATCACAGCCTCTCTGGAGAAGATGGGGGTATTTTATAATTCCATGCATAAATAAACGCATGTTACACTTCCTGACTTGCGTCACAGAAAATCGGATGTTTATGCAGAGGTGGATGTGACTCGACAGGATAGATAATAAAGCGCTGCGTCCGTGCGTCTTCCATTATTAACCACACCACGGGGGACCTCCGGTTGCCTCTGAAGTGCGCTGATCTGCAGAGCAGCAATTAGAGCACTTCAAGTGTCGTCTCCTCATAGTTCGTTGAAGGGTGACTTGTGTCAACGGCAGATAAATGCCTTGAGACGGAGTGTGTGTTTGTGTTCTCTAAAACCTGAGAAAGACTGACATCGGCACATCCAGCCAAACCCCTGAACACGCACCAGACTGCTGCCGGGGGAACTCCAACGGGGTGGTGGGTTGGACCGGTGCTCTCCCTCTGCCGACCTGTTTCTGGATGAGTGTGACCGCATGGGTTTTGAAGGACAGGTCCCAATTAATTTGTCACCCAACTGTAGACACCTGTAATCTGCTGTAGTCAGATCGTGGAGGCTCATGTAAATGACTCAGTACCATCAATAAGCTTAGGTACAGGTGCTAACTCTTCCACTCACCGGGCCTAGCTTTAAAGGTTATACCATTCAACGGTGCCACAGTAATTGAGTCACCCCGAAGAGAAAATAAGTGTTACATTTCTTTCTCTGTCCTGTCAGCCTTCCAATCTGACTCTGAGGTCTGGTAGAGCTGGTGGGTTCGCACTCATGAAACTCTCTGAAGATTTTGCGGGATGCATTGACAGTCCTTCTTCTGTTTTTTTATTTGACACAACCCAGACATGTGGCTTGCTTTCGATTGTTAAAATTCTTGTGAAACAATCTAAAAGGATGGTTCCGGACACAAACGCTGATCCCTACTACTTGGGAGAAAATATCTCCTGAAATCTGATCTGACGAGGAGAAATGCTGTGTAGTTCTGCTGTCTATCATTTCTAGTAAAGCTTTATTTCAACCCAGACGGAGAGGTCCCTTTTACAGCCTGGCGGTACTTGTTTCTACATCCAGTTTAGGTACAACAATGGAGAAAACAGAGCCAGAACAATATATACAGATAAAACACAGATAAGAAGACGATCAAACACAAGACAAAGTACATTTAAACACCGGTGTTATTCCCTCGTAGGCCTCATTGGTCTGCACTCTGCCTAAGGCGTAGTAAAAAACAACTGTGTAGCTGTTTTCGACGCAAACATGTATATCTCAAATGCACATATCACTCCTGAAAGTGCAAGTCATATTTTACTCTCGAGGTTTACATACAGGTCGTGTACAATCAGAGCAGGCCTGACATACCGCTCCAGAGGAGTTATCAGACCCAGAGATCTACAGATGACGCACGAGGCCCCTCGACACCAGGTCATAAAGCTGTTCTATTGAGACGGTGAATATAACGGGACAACTCACTTCTATGGCGTCTGAAATGTGCCCAGATTTGAAAAAGACCTTCCTGCAGCTTAAACGGCCTAAACCAATCAGGATATTTGGCTGGCGAAGTGTTGACAGCAGCTCAGTCTGCCTTCCACAACAAAGCAGGGCGGGGGTCAACCTCCAGGCCTCGCTAGGGTATGGGGCCAAAGTGAACAGAACAGTCTGTGGTGCTCAACGACGAGCCGAGTAGAAAATAACGGCTAATGGCAGAACATTTGTAAATGGAATGCACTTGCACAGCCGTGCCCGAGGGACCCCAGGCTATGTGTGACTGAAATGTTGAAAAGTCCGTTAAAAAGGCTCTCCACCCTCCATTGTGCCGTGGAAGCTCTTTCCTTTTAATGGAAAATGGATGAATACTCCTGAACTGCCTGCTATTTAATTTGACGGTACTTCATGAAAGTAACGCTCGCAGCACATTGTCGAAACATATGACAATTGATATTCATGAAAAAAACTGATGGTAATTGATATTCATTAGTCTGACTCACTCAAGAATGTAAGCAAAATACTCTGAAGCTATTGTGTGTGTGTGTGTGTCCAAGCTATTCTACACAGCACATACTAACATTTTGCCCAAATTGTCTAGGAGAAAGAGCAATTGGTGACAGAGAACTTGATTTACAACAAATCTAAAAACAGAAATATATTTTTATCTGCCATGTCTCCCAACAGACACTCCCCACTCCCTTCCAACGGTTCATTTTAGTCTCCCCCCATTGGTTCATTCTTGTCTCCCACCTATTGGTCCATTCCCAACCACCTCAAGACTACTGTGAGCAATGGGAGCCACAGGCGTGTGTGTGTGTGTGTGTGTGCGGTTGTGTCATTCGGGAGAAAAGGAGCCGGAGATAATCTCACTCAGAAAGAAACAGTGGGGCTCATGTCTCCTGTGGTAGGAGCTCCCGTTACAGAGAGGGTCCCTAAAGAGACGCACACTGCCTCCTCACTCTCTCCCTTCTGTCCCAGTGAATACGTGCCAGCATGATGCCAAAGTAGACAACAAGAGGCATGCACACGTTAGTATGCACAGGAAATGTCCCCATTAAGACAGAGGGAGAGACAGAGTGAGAGACAGAGGGAGAGCTGTCTGTCTCAAAGAAACGGCTAGTTTCTTGATAGTAAACAGTGCGGGTATGAGGATAGTACACAGAGCGGGCATGAGGATAGTAAACAGAGCGGGTATGAGGATAGTAAACAGAGCGGGTATGAGGATAGTAAACAGAGCGGGTATGAGGATAGTAAACAGAGCGGGTATGAGGATAGTAAACAGAGCGGCTATGAGGATAGTAAACAGAGCAGGTATGAGGCCACAACTGCTGCTTTTCCCCTATCTCCAAGTGGGCTCTAGTCCAATGCAAATACACTGCCATTTGAAACACCTGCACAATGTTGTTTGATTTGTAGGCTGATATTATTATTGACCTCAGATTGAAGTGAGAGTCGGCGTGAAATGGTTACATACTTCTAAAGATTGACGTAGTCAAGAGGTCTTCCATATTCACTACAGCACTATCAGAACTAAACGTAAATATGACACTCGACGTAATATGACACTCGACTTAATGACACTCGATGAGCATACAAATCATGCATCTAGTGCTATCAGAGACCCCAATTGTAGAATATTGTCTTCCTTACTATTAATTTCTAAAAATGATATTTTGCTATGTGTGTTTTTGTAGTTGACATTTTTTTGTAGTTGAGAAGTTTATATGTGTCTGTGAATGCATTTAACACTAAAGTTTTTCTTATTAGTGACATTTGGGATAGGTCTCCATTCCAAACGTCACCCTTTTCCCTAATGTGCGCACCTTAGATAATATGTTTTGGTTAAATCTCCAGTTACAACAGAGAGTCACCGAAAAAGCACCCTACCTACTTTAATAATATGGATGAAATCATTTATGGTAACATACCAATATACGGAACAATATGATGCTATACTTTTTGCGCTCGTATGAAAACCTTTCTTATATTTTATAGCTATCTACATTGCTTTCTCTAGTCTGGAAAACAAACTGAAAGGCATTCATGCGAGAGTTTTGAGATTACAATAAGGCTAATTGATATCTTTCGTCACCCGATATAAGGCCAGATCTTAGAGCTATTCCCACACAAATATTGCTTTAATGAGGAATCAAAATTACACAAAGCAAAGTAAAGAGTTCTACATTTTCTTCGAGGCTCCACAAAGGGAAACTATATTTCTGAATTCCAGTAGGTGGCACTGTTGCGATGGCCAAAACAACCCCGAGGTGAGACGGAGTATGGAGATGGGAGCAGAGACACTATATCTGCCTGTGTTCAAATGATGTAATTGCAACGCCATACGTGTGTGGGTGAGAAGAACAAGGACCATGGTATTTTTCTCCGCGGTAAAACTGGATATACAATAACGGGCTCGCGTGTTTCCCGTGCGAGTGGCCTTAATCATGTACGGCGATGGAGAGGGAACGGTGTGGGACCGAGTCGGACGCCCCCGTCGGGACTGCATGTGCTACCTCGGACCCCCGACTACTTTGATGCCCATGTAAGAATTATGATTAAGTTCTAAATAGACGAGGCTGTTCAAACATTCGATAGGTCATTTGCCATCACAGGCTCCATTGTCAGTCAGCAGGGCGCAGACAACATAAAACTAGTCGGTTGGAAAAATTAACTTTATGCGACCATGCGTAAAAAACAACTGCTTACACACACTCACGTCTATCTATATACATATATTTGCCTCTTTGCGAACCATTAGCCTTCATGAAATGTTAACGGTTAAATAGTGACTGTTGACTGTTAATTGTTAGTTTAATCTCGTTGACTGTGCTTTATTTTGTTATCGCGTTCGCCTACCTGCACTGAAGAACAATTCCAGGTAATGCGTAAACAGAATGTGTCAATTATAAGCAATACCCATAGCGACAGTTCCCCCCAAAAATTGGAGTCTCTCCAAACAGTTGTTTAATCCAACTAAATAACATCCGTCGCTCATTTACGGTTGAGATGATTGGCGAAAGTAAGGCATCAGGAATACATTAAATCATTTATCGGCTAATGTTGACAGGTGGTCGATTTCACTGAGTGATGCCCATGTCATGTGAATCCCTGAACTTCAGCACGAGATGCTACCGTACGGTTGAATACGTAACAGATGTACACAGCGCAGTCTGTGGACACTAGACACAACTAGTGACTCGAATGATACTTGCAATACAAATTGGTATAATTGTGGCGGTCTTCAAGCCTATTATTCACTCAACTCACATTTCTCAGAGTAGGCTAATGCTATAACGCCCCATAGTGGCTGGTAGCTGCAGACCATAAAGCAAATGGTAGCCCATCCTACAGTTTTTTGGGAGGCTACCGTTTTCCAGGAGCCTAGTGACTGCGGAATGGCTTCGAGGGCGCGCACTGGCACATGCCTCCTGCGCTGTTACGCTAAGCTTTGTTCCCGCATTTGCAAATCACTTTTAATCATAGTTGCAGATCGCTTTTACTCTATACGGTCGTACGTTAGCCTACATGTATCCTATTCATACTTTGTCATATGAGTTTAAAAAGTGCCATGCGCATATTCACCACAGTAGCATTGTGGTAGGCCAGTCACTGTGGTTTAGTGTATCTGTCTTCATCTCTGCCTCTGTCGAGCGCTGGACCAGTGAAGGATGAAGATTTCCCGTTTGTCGCTCCCACCCGCGCGCTGTTGGTGTAGAAGACGAATTAGACCAATCCTTAACATTAGTGGTTCACTGCGTATAAAATTGAACGTGGTGAATCATGTTTTATGTTGACCTTTCAACCACTGGCCCTGCGCCCGTCTGCACTGACACACTCCGGCTATCGCCTTTCCCTTGGTATGAAATAGCGGTGAGGTGCCAGACCGTCACCTCACCGCGCTTTCTGCCGCCTTTCCAACAGTCTCCTATGTTCTAATCTTTCTACAGCGGGATGCGGAAGTCGTCCGACGTGAGTCCTAGACGGCTTTCGGACATAAGCCCCCAGTTAAGACAACTAAAGTATCTGGTGGTGGACGAGTCCATCAAAGAAGACTCCTTAAAATCGTCCCGTTCCGTTGAGGACATTAACAGTGCCTCGATAGAGGAGAGGATCTTAAGGATCACCGGATACTACGGCTATCAACCCTGGAACGCAGTCTACAACAACAGTGAGTTGATACGTTTGATTGCTTCTACCCGCAGCTGCTTAGCATACTTGCATACACAGTGTTATACCTCAAAATAGTGACTTTTGTTCGACGCTGACTTATCTTGTGGGTCTATAATAGAATGTAGTGTTTTTTTCCTTATTTTTACATATCTCAAGGCCCAATGTCCACAGCATGAGCAACATGGGAAAAGGAGACTGAGAAACAAGTTAAGAGGAATACCCGTTTAATTTGCTGGAACCTTAAACGCTAATGAACAAACTTGAAATGTTATTTGTCCTTTTTCGAGATAATTTTCTGTATCTAAGTTGCTACCTAACAGCAATTAGACTGAATTCATCACCTAATTATTCATGTTGCTGTTGCAGTAATTTAGGTGCTTGAGAGTGGATGAAGCCGGACTGATTATCCAACATAATGTTCCTACTATGGGGTCATGTTAAAAGAAACACACCCTACAGTATCCACACTGTGTTACTCAAGAGCCAGTTTTGGTGTAGGGCAGCTGGAACGGAAATGTTTATAGAGGATGTCCACGTGTGTCGGACAACACACACACAGAATTTACACTAACCGGCCACTTTATTGGGTAAGCCTATGACTGTCTTACTCATCCACAAACGAAATAAGTCTGAGTAGTGATGGTGTGGAAATATAGTACTGTAAACTAAAGGATGCTTCTAATCGTCACGTGAACCAGTTCATTACTGGCACGCATTTATATGCCTCTGCTTTTCTTCGGAAAAACCTTCCCAATAGCTTTAACCACCAGACTCTCAAATGTCACTGCGTTCTGTTATTTTGCGGACCCCTGGAAAGATATAGTCTCACAATAGTTTTCAGCCAAACTCACACTGATCTCACTCTATCAAAGGCATTTCAATCAAAGTTATTTATAAAGCCCTTTTTAAATCAGCCGTTGTAAGAAAGTGCTTTTAGTGCCTGAAAAGTGCCCCGAAACCCCAAAGAGCAAGCAACAACAGCTTTGAAGCACGTTAGCTAGGGAAAACTCTACAGGGGCTAAAATTTAGGAAGACACCTAGAGAGGAACCAGGCTAGGAGGGGGGACTAGTCCTCTTCTGGCTGTGTCGGTTGAAAACAATGATGTAATAATTAATACATGTAAAAATTATTACATTAATGTGGGCTGTGTCAAGTCTATAAAACAATCTAGGTCAGAAGCCTGATCAGATGGACAAGGAAGTGGGACAACATGGGGGGGGGGGTCAGCAGAGTGACAGCTGGAAGCGTCAGGTATTATCTTGATCTGCAACACAACCAGGAGGGCTTTGGACAGTGAAAGAAACATCATCTTGATCTGCAACTCAACCAGGAGGACTTTGGACAGGAACAGAATCATCATATTGATCTGCAACACAACCAGGAGGGTTTTGGACAGTGAAAGAAACATCATCTTGATCTGTAACACAACCAGGAGGACTTTGGACAGGAACAGAATCATCATCTTGATCTGAAACACAACCAGGAGGGCTTTGGACAGGAACAGAAACATCATCTTGATCTGCAACACAACCAGGAGGGCTTTGGACAGGAACAGAAACATCATCTTGATCTGCAACACAACCAGGAGGGTTTTGGACAGTGAAAGAAACATCATCTTGATCTGCAACACAACCAGGAGGGCTTTGGACAGTGAAAGAAACATAATCTTGATCTGCAACACAACCAGGAGGACTTTGGACTGGAACAGAACCATCATCTTTACCTGTAACACAACCAGGAGGGTTTTGGTCAGGGACACAAACATCATCTTGATCTGCAACACAACCAGGAGGACTTTGGACTGGAACAGAACCATCATCTTGATCTGCAACACAACCAGGAGGACTTTGGACAGGGACAGAAACATCATCTTGATCTGCAACACAACCAGGAGGACTTTGGACAGGGACAGAAACATAATCTTGATCTGCAACACAACCAGGAGGACTTTGGACAGTGACAGAAACATCATATTGATCTGCAACACAACCAGGAGGACTTTGGACAGGAACAGCTACGAGTCCTTAAAGCTGCTTCTCTAACTCTGCTAGTACAACAATAATTACAACAACGTCAATGAGTTGGCATACCGGTACTTAACGTCTGGTGTTCAGTGGCGAGTAGCTCCATGTGTTATGTCCAAATAGAGTCGTGGTGTCTATTACCTAGATAGTGCCATACTTTTTACTAGAGCCTAATAGGAGCCAGAGGGGCCCTGGTCAAAAGTAGTGCAGTGCAGAGATTATGGTCAATTTGGGACGTAGTGCATTCTGTGCTCTGCCACCCGTGAAATGAGAACACTTTCTATTTCAGCTCAGTGTTTTGGCCTTGACACACAGTCTATAGTGATATGTTCCACGGTTTGTTTGCTGTACACTTTCTAATCAGAAGTGCTAGGCCCAGAAAATCTTAGAAATGTAGGCTAAAGACTTTAGTTTCCTGTTGACATCCACACCATCTACACAATCTTCGCTGCTAAAAAAAAAGATCACCACAGTATAACACCCAGACAATTAAACTCCAAAACCTCAAACTAGTGAGATTGTCTTAGCTATCTGGAAATGGTGGTCAAGACGCTGAGATCTAAACCTATTGCAGAAGAAAGGGTGATGGGGTTTGTTTATCATTGGCAAAGTTCCTAATACCCTGCAGAGATGCAACACATGACATTGGTGCCATCTTTGACACATGACAGGAATCAAACCCGCAGCCTTTCAGTTTTAAGGCAGAGATCCTAACCACAGTGCCAGAGAGATCAGTTCTTAGCATTGTGTAAACATAGCTAGAGCTCTCAGATCCTGGAGACAGTCGTGATATTCACTGGAACATTGGACTGGGCCTGCCTGCTGACTGTCCTGTTGTACCACAGTCACTGTCGGCCTAGAAGTCTGTTTTACACAACACCTAGGGAAGGATACCTTAAAAGGCGGCCTGCAAGCTTTGTGTTTGTTAACAATGTCAATCCTATCCCATTCCTATCCCAACCAGCTGTTCTCTGTGCAAGCTTACTGCTATTGCAACTGAGTCAATGAATGAATTAAGACACTGGTAGAACCAAAAACAAGTTAATGAATGAATCATAGGGTTAAAGGGATGGTATACCCTGTGTATTAAATTGTATGTCAGTTACCTTACCCCAAGAGCTACATTGTTCATTTTATTTAATTGTCATTTAACCAGATTAGTCAACTGAAAACCCATTCTCATTGTTAATGACGGCGCGGCCAAAGGCATTCAATTGCAAGATGACCCACATAATAACCTAATAAGGTAACAAACAAATACAAACCAATAAGCACTATGTGCGAGGAAACAGGCAAGGAGAATCAAATTAGAGTGAAGATGGCAAGACACACACACAGGTAGGTGTGATTGATTCAACATGGTTGATCAGATAACAGGGACTGAACAAAGAGCCTAGTTTGGTAGCATAGCCTGAAGATTGATGGGCAAGCATCATGATGTGACTGGTGCCTCTGCAGAACATCTATTGTCACTTTGATTTGCACCAAAACAATCGCCTATGCTTCCGAACTGGACAGATTGACATCCCTGAAGTTTAATTGACTTGGTATTATACTGTGATGGTTACCTTGATTTTCTTTAAGCAGTGTACCCGTTTTTCTGGTAACAAGTAAAGGGTTAATAACTTACCACTATTCTGTAGCATCCTACAGTGAGATCATGACCCAGAACAACAGGACAGTTGTTCAAATCAAGTCTTAAACCCCATTGAACTGTTTGGGGATTGACTTGGCAGAAAAGTGAAAGCAAAGCAACCTACAAGTGCAACACATTTGTGGGAAGTCTGCAACGGTGTTGGGAATAACGTTTTGGTCTGCAAAAGGTGGCTACTTTGATGAGTCAAAAATGTAGATCAAAATTTGTTGAACAAAATAGATGATTTCCAATTGTTTTATTTGTTATTCTGTGCTTGTTAAAAAGTCACAGTGGTGTAGTGTAGCAAATTTTTTTGTTCAATAAAATAACACAGAATTGATCTGAAATAGAGTGTAGATATGTTTACTTGACCTTTCTTTTACATGGGTTCTTGCATTCTGTTTGTTGAGGGCCAAAACACTTTGGTTCTTTGTCTAACTGGCAGTTAATTATACTCATCTGATCTCCCAGGTCTGAAATATTCCTTGATTAAAAGGGGAGCATGAAAATGTGAAGTGTTTTGGCGCTCCAGGACTGTACTTGAAGAAAACTCATGTAAGCAATTTTTGGAAGAGGATTAATTTTGGTCACACCTTGAACTGGTTAAAGAAGAAAACAAAATATTTCACATTAGGTTGAACTAGGATATTCAGACGATGATGGAGGACGTAGCTACAGTAAAGACATTGTGGTTTAATCTCTGCCCCCCCCCCTACCAATCTACACTGAATACCAGTCTTTTTCATATTTTTCCTCAAGCCATTATCGGAAATTCAAATGACAGAGCTGTCATGATATGCACTCAATATTCCCGACTCTCATTGATATTCATTGCATCCCTAAAACCTCCGGCAGTTGCATTGTCTTAACTGTGTTGCAACTCCACACCTCTTATTCAAGTGATGAACGTTCTCTAGCTCAACCCCCAACCCCGCCTCCCCAAACTGTTTAGTTATCCTACAGGAGAACTTTCTAGTCTGAAAAGCAGAGGTAGAATTTGAATCCATCAAGGAGCATTTAACACTGCGCAAAAATATATTATTTAAAACCAGAGTAAAACTACTGGCAGTGTCTTTAAGTATTACATACACGCACACACACACGCATGCACACACACACACACAGTGTGTGTAATGTGCTGTGAATACAGATTACACACATGGAAACACATATATTTTGGAACGGAAAGCCTTTATATACAGTGCGGCATTTCCTCCCTGGCACGCTTTAGTACAATTGTCGGATTGAACTAGGTTGCATGCATTATTTTGCAAGCTGATTTGGCTCGGTTTGATGTTATGGGGATTTAAACTGAGTTAAAATAAGTTACCAGAAAATAAGTAAATCACAGTATCAATGTAGAAGCTACATTTGAGTAATTAGCAAATGCTCATGTTTAGACTGATAGTAATCTGTGCATAATACTTTTTATAATGGTCCCCTATGGGAATCCAACCCACTTCCCTTTTGTGCAAGTGACTTGATCTTCTAACTAAACCACACTATGGTCTAAAGACTCTATGGTCTAAAGACTCTATGGTCTAAATACAATATGGTCTAAAGACTCTATGGTCTAAAGACTCTATGGTCTAAAGACACTATGGTCTAAAGACTCTATGGTCTAAATACACTATGGTCTAAAGACACTAGGGTCTAAAGACTCTATGGTCTAAAGACACTATGGTCTAAAGACTATATGGTCTAAAGACTCTATGGTCTAAAGACTCTACAGTGGCCAACATTATTTTTCATGAGAGCAGCAGTCCACAGGCCTGTTGATCTGATTGTCTATATGTAATTAAACAGTATTCCAACACCAGAACCAACAGATGCTCTACCTCAAAAACAACACCTATAGCCAGAACCAACAGATGCTCTACCTCAACAACAACACCTGTAGCCAGAACCAACAGATGCTCTACCTCAACAACAACACCTGTAGCCAGAACCAACAGATGCTCTACCTCAACAACAACACCTGTAGCCAGAACCAACAGATGCTCTATCTCAACAACAACAACACGTGTAGCCAGAACCAACATATGCTCTTCCTCAACAACAACACCTCTAGCCAGAACCAACATATGTTCTACTTCAAAAACAAAACCTCTAGTCAGAACCAACAGATGTTCTACTTCAAAACAAAACTTCTAGCCAGAATCAACAGATGTTCTACCTAAAATACAACTTGTACTATAGGTCTCCAATGATGTTTTGATCCTGTGTTGCATTGGTTACAAAGTCATGGATTCAACAAGGTATTTACCTGTCCACACTCAGACTTCAGTTCTAGCCAGACGCAGTCAAAGACTCAGAGATAATCTGTGAGACACACTGACAGAGACAAGTAACACAGAGTTTGAGAGAATCAGAGAGGCCGAGGAAGTGAGAGGACACAGAGAGAGACTTAGAGAGACACATTGTGCTGTAGTTTATGTCTCTATTGGTTACATCAACCTATTGTAACCTTGAGTCATACCGCTAAAGGCCTAATGACCTCTCCTCTGCATCCGTTCAGCAATATCTTCAACTCCCCATCCATTCTTCCATCAGCTCACAGAGAGACACGGAGCACTGTGATGAGTTGCTGTTGACGGACCCATGTAGCACAGAAGGTTTATGATAAGGATGAGGTCAACGGGGTATTCACATGGGATTGATTTTATGGATGATACAATCTGAGTATTCACATAGGGTTGATTATATGGATGATACGATATGAGTAGTCACATAGGATCCAAGTGAAAAGTGGGTCCACTTTTCCAAAAATTGTTCAACAATGTAATGTATTATATTTATATCACCATCCACAATGACCTACCAGGAGTATATAACCTATTACTGTACACATGAGCCCCTCAACAATGGTTCCAAGGGTTTGGTTTCCTTGTGAAAATGCCCTTTTGCAGTTCCATGAATAGTAGATCCCTTTTCAAAAAGCTTCTAACAGAAGGACAGCTGAAGAACCAGTGTGGAACCTTTTGAAAACATACATGTCTGGAAATGTTAGACCTAGAAACGAATCACAACCCAGAGTTTCTGCCCTCATAGACCGTGCTGAGGGCCCTGGGAGGAAGCCTTGCAAACGTGTCCCAAAACGTGTGCCAAGAGAGGACACTAGAGACTGAGTAAAAAAAAAAAAGATTTTGTATTTGTGTAATGAACGCCTTGGGCTTTGCACCTGTATTCTTAAGTGTCGTCGTGTGCCTGCTATACTAGACAAACTTGACTCATTCAATTTACAAATAAAATTATAGATTTTTCAGAGGTCTTTTTGAGGTCTGTTTTCTTTGTTCCAGGTTTTTGTGTGTGTGTGTGTCAGTAGCGGATGTGTGTGTCAAGAGTGGATGTGTGTGTGTCAGTAGTCGAGGTAGTGTATTTCACTAGGGGATGGGTATGGCAGTAGTGGATGTGTATGGCAGTAGTGGAGGTAGTGTGTGTCAGTAGTGGATGTGTATGGCAGTAGTGGGTGTGTGTCAGTAGTGGATGTGTATGGCAGTAGTAGGTGGGTGTCAGTAGTGGAGGTAGTGTGTGTCAGTAGTGGATGTGTATGGCAATAGTGGATGTGTATGGCAGTAGTGGGTGTGAGTCAGTAGTGGAGGTAGTGTGTGTCAGTAGTGGATGTGTATGGCAGTAGTGGATATGTATGGCAGTAGTGGGTGTGTGTCAGTAGTGGATTTGTATGGCAGTAGTGGATGTGTATGGCAGTAGTGGGTGTGTGTCAGTAGTGGGTGTGTGTCAGTAGTGGATGTGTATGGCAGTAGTGCGTGTCAGCAATGAACACATAGCTGTCTCCTCAGGATTCCCGGTCCAGTCTCTTCCAACTCTTTACAGTTACAGAGACACTTACCCTAATGCTAACACGTTTAAGGTACTTTCCATATAGTGTGGGTACTGAGAAAAGCTAGTGTTGGCTAAGCCAACATTTTGCTCTCAGTCTCCTAAGTTCTGACCTGGCCTGCAGTGGTTGGGAATACTGCAGACGTGTGAAGGCCATGGAAGACTGTGAATTTCCCTAGATACAGAAAAGGATGA
>JACXGK010003315.1:29717-46150 GCA_016801125.1 Novumbra hubbsi | reverse complement strand
CCCCCCCCCCCCCCCCCCCCCCGTGCACCTGAATCCACAGCGTTTAGCGCGCCGCGGACGTTAGCGCAGCGCGGACGGAGAGGGTGCGACTGTGGCTGGACGCCGGCACTTGGCACGCGTGGCACAAAAGCCCCCCCCCGACTCGCGATAAATCTCTCCCGTTTCAGAGATGACGGGGGATTACGGAGGGACGTCACCAGTCATGGGAGAAGACAAACAAGCACCAGAGGCCTGGTCTCCAGAGGCAGAGGCATTGCTTTGTAGAGGCACACATTCACTAGGTCATTCGTGGTTCTGTGACTACGAAAGTCAGTTAAACGCACAAGGCGTTAGAGTGGGTTTTAGGCTGATGTTACCATTTCTTGGCTATAGCGAGCACCAATGAATAAAATACTTATACATAGCGTATGAACACGCTGTATGGATTGGGTGATGGGCAGGGCCCTTCTTGCGCGGTAAATGGACGAAGCCACCGCCATGGATGGATGGCGTCTGTGAGGTGACAGGGTAGCCCTGAGGACACAGCAACAGCTGCTGACAATCGAGCCTTGACAAACAGCTGCGGGCATTAAACTCCTAAACTCAACCACAGAGAGTTACGCATAATAGCCAATGCCATACTTGCTTTGGTCAGATTCCAAAGCCTACAGCATCTGCACTAAGGGTTAGCCTGTGACAAAATGATATTGATTATATCATACACTAATGGAACAGATAATGTAGACCTGATATGATTACCGATGGGTAACACAACCGTGTTATTTTCCCCAGTATATCAAAGCTTGTGTAACTAAATCCCTATACATTCCTATACATAGGGCGTGTTGAGTCGGCCCCGCCCACTGGTTTGTGGATGGACAAAGGCAACCAGATCGCAACAGCTAGGCGTTTAATTACAGCCTACTATTTATTCCATGAAAAGTAATGGTACATAGTTGATGTTTGATCTCTTATTTCTCCGAGGGATGTGCTTTTTAAATAAAAGACAGTCGTCAACATACGGTGTCCTGTCGCCTCCTTTAATACTACATATAATAATAAAGCCCGAAAACATGTGGACAGTAATTTTACAATTTTACTTTTCCATAAGATCAACGGTTACATTGGCTGCATCTTCTTTGCAAATGGCGAAATTCCAACAAACGTTTAAACGTTAAGTTGACGAGATGTCGATAGTGTAGCACCTTGACCACTACCCTACACGCACCTGAACAGACAAAGCAATACAAAAATACAATATATCTCGTATTTTCTGGGACACAGCCAAGCAAGTCGTTAATAATTTTACCATTATTGAAAAAGTAATTACGATTTTACATGCAGCAAATCAAAGCAAATTGGCATTAAGTAAGCCCCAAAAAACCGAGCGACCATATCTCCGGTCCCCTGTCGCTCAGTCGCAAAGGAATGAAAAACAATGTTTTTGGCACATAAACAAACCTTAATGTTAGGCAATATTCGAATATTTGTAACGTCTTGCAAATTGCACATACGTTACAAAACCGTAATTCGAGCGTGCACACGGTGCAGCGACACAAAAAACGCTTTTTTTTTGTCGCGTGAAGCAAAGCCATCGCAAGTAGGTTAGGCTAAACCGCAGTAAACAGCGCGGTGGAAACACGCGCCGTATCACCACGACAACACCGTACCTTTGCTTTCTTCCCTCTCCTCTAAATTCTCCTCTGCAGTCGACTCCATGACTGGCTTTGTCACATCCATTTGGATTTTTCCCTTAGAATACTTTTTCTTCCTGGCTTTTGGATTCTGACTTAGCTCTTACTCGGTATCTGTCTCCCGCTGTATCTCTCTTTCTCTCTCTCCCTCTCTCTACCTCACGTGCACACTCTCCGCGTCTCTCTCTCTCTCTTCGTCTTTCTCTTGCAAGCTTATAGCTGCTTCTCTGTATATACTACAATCCCATTTCAAGACGCAAAGGTCTCGTCAGATTGGATTTTGCACAGATTAGTGGTCCCTAATGATGCCAGCTAGCGCTTTGGATCTACATCACTTGCAATCCCGCGTTTTGGATGGATAAAAAATGGTGATCATGGCGGAGAAATTTAGAGCGTCCAACCATGTTATGTAGAATGACCCAACCGCACATAGCGTCCCCAAACTGATATATCACACAGGTGATGGATGTATGTGTGTGTACTATAAGGGTAAGCAGATTGTATAGGTCTGAGCACACAAATTTAAAACAGACAAAAACGGACCTTTAAAAAAACACACATGTCAATCCTCACATATGTACTTGCGCATTTGCACAGATGCGATCACGCAAAAACACACACACACACACCGCCTACTCTCCATCTGGCGATTAGAGGGTTAGAAAGAGTGGGTGATCTACTGAGAGAATTTCAAACAAGAAGAGTAGGAGCGAAGAGATAAGGAGAAGATGAGATAAGCAAAAGAGGAGGAGAGCAGAAGATGAGGAGAGAAGATAGATTGAGAAGGGGAGCAAAGTAGAATGGTGGAGTATGAATAGGTCTGAATGAGAGTCTGGAAGTGAAGGGGAATATATCTGTTATTTCGTGTGTAGTCTAGTTCTGGAATCGTCCTTCATTGTGGCTTGGTTCTAGATTGTTTCTTCGTGACAAATAAAATAAATACTTTTCACAGGGAAAATATTCTGTAAAGAAATAAAAATGTTTATAACTAATTTGTCCCCCAGAATTTCATGACACCATTGTTCACCTTGTTTTCTAACAATATACACATCCTCAAACAAAAGGATGCCATCTGCCCTGAATCCTCTTAAATAAGGTATTAATTCTGGTGCATAAGGCCTAACACAGCTCAAAACGTGTGCTGTCTAGCGAGACAAAGCCTGGCGCTTTAGGAGCCATGGCAACACAGAGCTGTCCAGGAAAGGGGTCTTGAGAAAAGACATCCTTCACGATGTCGTTAGCCATCGGGACACTGTATCTTTTACAAATGAGGGTCCAATAGATGGAGCCTAAAATCTTGAGATGGAGATTTTACAGGATCATTTTGTCGTATTCAGAGACAAACTCACACAGTTGCGCACACAAATGCCCTAAAAAACACACCTCCTTATACATACACAAGTATGGCCAAACATCACTTGCCACAACCTCAAGACAATAGCCCAGCGATCTCCAAGCAGGCCACTCAACAGGTACATAGAGCCCCTCTATCGCCATCAAGTTATGCTCAGATTCTGCCCACAGCTAAACTGTAACCTATTGCTGAGGTCTTACACCTGGGCGACAGAGTGTGCAGCCGATGGCCCGTCCCACTAAGCTCACCCCTTTCCAGCGGACAGGTAGACAGGCAGACAGGCTGTGGGGAAATGATGACCCAATAAATGCTGCCCCCTGTACTAACAGCGTGTTTCCCGCTGATGGGGACCTCAGCAACTTGCCTTCTGTCAAACGAAGACATGTAAAACTTTTGCTCACCGCATTACGATGCACTGCGATGCCTCAGAACCCCTTTTCGTCTTTCAGTATTTACAAACACCACACTGATTCCGTGAATCCATGTGTACTATATATCCACCCCTCACATCTCAATATCACACCAACCATTTGGATTGTAAGAGTGTTTTGGGAATGTTCTCTCATTTGTTTATTTTCTCTTTTCAAAGATATAAACCTCACATTTCCAAGATGTTCACGACTTACAGTACATATGAAAAACCCAAAATAAAGTAATTAGGTCCTTATCTATGTATTTCACTTGAATCAGAAAAATAACCTTTTCTCCATTTCGAGTTTTTTATTTTTTGTTCTGTACACATTTATGGATTATTTGGATCATAGACGGATTCTGAAACACTCCAAGTCAGTGGTCTTTCAGGGGGAAGCAAACCGCAAACCTCCTGTGTGAAACTCAAGGTCCATTTCCCCTGACATCCAATAATCCCTCATGCTGGGTCACAGATTAAGTACTTGTCCAGAAGATGAAACACAGTGGCCCTGGCACCCCTCACTGTCACACACACGCGAACACATAACACACACAAACATATAACACACACAAACATATGACACACACAAACATATAACACACACAAACATATAACACACACAATGCACATGTAAACATATGCCACACACGACGGAACTCGGAGGTTCCTATTCATTCTTTTGGATCTACGGTTTGGGAGTTGGTACAGGTTATGCCAATGTGTTATGCCATCCTCAATCAAACTCTGCAGAAGAAGACATTGGGCAAAAGTTGGACGTAGGTCAAGCTGAGTATCTATCGGTTTTAGTCAGAGAATCCCCTAACGATGTCACAACGAACAGTGCTGTTCTAGTTGGGGATGAAATGGGGGGGGGGGGGGATTCAAAATCCTGGGATATAATCCTCTATAGCCATATGACCATAAATCTACATCTAATATAGACTACAGACTGTTTTAGCAGAGGTAGGTGTGGGGCAATGAACAGCAAACAGCAGAGCACATCAGTCAATCAGTCTTTATCCTCCTCTCTCCCTGTTTCTCACTTGCTCTCTCTCGATATTTCTCTCTCTCTCTCTCTAAACCTACATCTATAACATTACATCCGACAACGCGTCATTTTATTTCTGCTGAATGGAGTAAAAAGTAATAGGTCATGTTTATTCTTGTGAGTGACAGTGGTGGGGTGTACCCCCCCCCCCCCCCACTTCACTGGTCCTTGCTGACTCATCAAAATAAGTAAACTCCAAAAACAATGGAACACTGCTTTGAACCCCTCAGAGGACCATCAGATGACCCCCAAAAGCTCCCCCCAAAAACCCTCTGGATGTCAATTAAAGAGGTGGACTGGGTTGCCTGTCTTCCCTCGTTACTGCGGTACAGGCAGATACTAGAGCTGCTGGAGCCACTGTGAGGTTGTCTCTGTCCCAGTAATGAGGCTATTATGGCTCTTTTATGCCCCTCCGATGTGGACTTAATGTGAGGACAGGGACAGTCTGGTCTCCAATTGATGTCTCTGGAAACAACACTGTACTTATGTCCTCCAATGCAGTCTCACCCACAAGCACTCTCATTTTGAAAATCAGTTTTCAGGACTGAACAAAACATTCATCAACACTGCTCAAAAACATTTATGAAACACTTAAATCACAAATCGGGATGAAGGAAATATATTAAAGAGCTAAATCATTACTGTACAGAGGACAGGGCACCAGTGACGGAACGGACAATCATGGTGTTCTCTGGCGAAACCTGACTTGCACATCATTGCATTCTGGTTCTATTTCCATTTTCCCAACTTTTTGGAAAACTGGGTTTTAGAAAGTTAGAGGCTGTTGATTACCACTTGGACAGGTCTCATGTGTCCTCTTTAACAGCTGATGTGTCTGCAGACCATCTCCCTGGAGTTAATGGATGACCACAAAACAGAACTGTGATGTTTTTGTTTACGCCGCAAGCCGCCTCTGTCTCCCAGTATAGTAGTGCACTATTTATGGAATAGGTCAATAGTTGTGCACTATATAGAGTATTTTATGTCATAGTGTTGCACTTTGGAATAGGCCTATATTAGTGCACTGGCGAGGGTATATGACGTCATAATAGTGCACTAGTTATGTGTAAGGACTTATTAGTGCACTGGCGAGGGTATATGACATCATATTAGTGCACTATGTATGGAATAGGTCTATATTTGTGCACTGTAGAGGGCATATGATGTCATAGTAGTGCACATTTCGGACACATACATTATCTTGGACATGTCGAATGATGGAGTTGTTTCATCAACACAGGAACACACACACATTATCTCAAGCGGGCGTTAAGAGCCTCCTGCTGACTCCTTAGTCTAATCCAAGACATTTTAATGGGCTCGGTGTAAAAGGGAAATCTTGGCAGGGAGAGACCAACATGTTGTAGTTCTCCCCTGGTTTCTCTGCGTGTTTGTCTCCAGCCTCAAACCGAGCCCTCTACTGCTGTGAGGAGGGGGGGTGCAGGGAGTGAGGAGTTGAACCAGGGGGTGAGGAGTGGAACCAGTGGCAAATGAACCAGGGGTGAGGAGTTTCCTGCTCCCCTAGTTAAATGGGCCCTAATCTGGGAGGATGACCCATTTTTCCGTTGTGCCTGCCTGCTCTCGCCCCGCCCCTCTGCTTGCAGTCGCCAAGGAGACCCCCTTGCTCCGTCTCATCAGCAACTCTCAACTTTGATTCCGCAGAGTTAATCCGAAGTACCCAAACACATGTATCAGTTCTCGACCCCCCGTCTCGAAACCAGACTGAGCGGGTCGGCGTCCAACGCGGCGAAGCCCTTGGCGTGAGATGAAAGGAGGGCAACTTGAGGGTTCACGGGTCACAACTCACCCCCGGGGAAGCAACCTCTGTTAGGCAAGACAACACATTTTGCCTCCCCATCTCGTGCAACATCTTCCTGTCAGATTGCCCTGTCAGACCCTCCCCGCCCCCACTGTTTTATCTGACTAGGCCTGTAATCCCTCTGGCCCAGATACCGCTGGAGCTCAACACCATGTCACATCCCGATAGCGAGGACGACCCCTCCTGACAAAATTACGCACTTGCCCCCAGACAGCCACAACTGATTTCTTCTTTCTGATCTCTTCTAGCACTCCCTTAAACAGAATGACCCTTGAAACTGATTTTGAACAGGACAGGAGGCCTACTCTGAGTCAATGGTCGTCAGTGTGTGTAACTGACGTCAATGTGCTGTGGCTAACTGTTGAGCCTCCTCCACTGACATTTCGCCTTGCCCCACACAGGGCGCGAGCTTGCGGGGACTCTCTGTTTAGCGACGAGGGTGACCATACTCCTTGAGGACATGCCAACTCTTCGAGCCATGCAAAATGAACAAAGTTGTTCAGTCCCACCGTCGAATTTCAGCTAGCTGCGGGGTGAGCTCTCCGTACGCGTTTGACTCTGTTGCACAGGGCCCTTCTAAACCTGCTACACAGACAGTTACTGAAGACCACTGAGCTGAGGGGGTCCCATGGCAACAACCATTAGCAACAACAATTAGCTCCATTGACTATTAGCGCTGGCGCTAATAGTCAAGCACCTCCACCGGCAGTTCGGCAGGATCCAACAGGAGAAAGTGGAGGGAAAACGTACAGCCAGGACTCACAATAACCACCAGTCCCGGCCAGACCTGATGCTACCTCGTAAACCCAAACATCGAACGGCCGGCCTGTGGATCACTAGTTCACGTATCCCCAATCCAATTAGGATCCACTTTTTAAATCCTCTGAGAAGGGGCCGATTCCCTAGGTGCAGCATTTCGGCTGACCACGGAATGCCATTGAGGTTGGTTATGCTGATGGTCGTGCCTCCTTGGAAGCCATGAAAACAGAACGCAGGTGACACGTGACAACCTGACAGGATATGAGACATCATAGGGAGGTTCGCCTGGCTAGTCAGTCAGCGCGCACTGCAGGGGCATATTGTCTCTCAAAGTAATTGGACACTCATACGAAACACACACGCACACACACATTTCACTAAGGGAAAGACATTTTACAGTTGATTGGGTTGTCACATAAGCTAGATACCCAGAATACGTGGGCTATCTGCCCGGAGCCTCCGTGAATTTATTGTGCAGGTCTGGCTGAGTATCCATCGTAAATGTGATCGTTCCAAACCCAGAGACAAATCTTTATCACAAATGTGGGCTACACAGGATTATCCCCAATGTAACAGACAATAACCTATATTCAGACGCAGAAACCAGCGCACACTCTCGAAAATTATGTAGGCCACTACGGAAAAAGATTAAATTCAGTATTATTTTGTCATGCATATTTAAGTAGAATCCGCTATATCAAACAATTAGAACAAATTCACAATGAGAGCTTAATTCAGATTGTATACCTGCTACCATAATTTAAAGAACATCTATTTAGCATCGCTGTATTACAAAGTGATTGTAGAATATATGCGTAAATTCAGTAATTGTAGCAGGCTCTCTCCCGTGCATACTCAGACATGCACACCACATATATGCATTTTACATATATTTTTCTGTGTATATATTATTCTTGAATTAACTTAACCCTACCCTCTTCAATGTCCTTAACAGGTAACTGTGTTTTCGCGGTCTGAAAATAGGTCAGCACACAGAGCCCGGTCTAAATGAAAGTAAAATATGCACGGATGACCTTTCTGAAAGTAGCCAACAAACGGTCGGTGGCAATCTCATTCTGCGTCCGGATAGAAGCATCTTAGCACTCTGACCACAGGAGCCGTAAAATGTGAAGCATGCTAGCATGTACAATGTTCTTGATAATTTCTAGTACCACGCTAATTACAATAAAGCCACTCAATAAGGGATAAAACATGGCACATTCACCCACACAATCGGTGTTCAATGGCAGTAGAGACTGGCGTTCTGTCCCTGAGCATAACAGTTAAAACTAGAAATGTGTCTCCGAAAACTAGAATGTGTTTAAAGCATATTTACCGGGTGAAGTCCATAAACCTTCATTGCATCAAATCATTGTTAAAGATCAAAACATTACAAATGTGATGCTGCTGTTGACATAGGGGTTAAGCGTTATATTGAAAGCACCCATATCCAACGTTGTCCTTTAGATATTAATACTATGAATACTATGACAAGGAACAGCATAATGTAAGATGTAGCGATATCAATCAGGCCAAATGCTGTGGTGGAAACCACCTTGGATTCTAGTAAATAACAGACCAGTGACCAAAAGTCCCAACAGTGTCCACATGGCACCTGACTTCAGTTCCATGGATTATATGAATTCTTTATTTGAAACTCTGTCAACAACATAGTTACAAAACAAAACAAGTTAGTATAAAACATATGTTCTGGGAATATGATACCATTCAGCATCACTTAAACACAGACACAATTAAGAAACATTAGGTGGAATTGTGGGTTAGGAAGATTAAATCAAAAATATCCACCCTGAAACGGAAATAGTGGGCTAACTGGACACTGTCCGACAGAAAACGTAGGCCCAAAAAAACACAAACAGTTTAGTGAGCAAACATCAGTCGGAGAAGTCAATGTATTCATGTAAACGCAGGACACCTAAGCGTCTTCCGCAGATGTGCCTCCAATGAAAAACAGTGTCATTCAATTTGTCATTTCATTAATTTCTCAGAAAACACATTTCTCAAAACATTGCTAGTCACAAGAAGTTCTGGTGGAATTTTCAGGTACTGCGATCCGGTTGCAAATAGTCTCTGTGCGTTTTCAAACGGTTGTCTTCCTACAGACCTTCCCGCCCCCCCCAGCTCTATTCAAGTGTGTAGTCTACAGCAGGGGGGCGGTGTGTGTGTGTGTGTGGGTGGGCCAGCTCCAGAACATGGACATCCCTGGGGGGACTACAGCTTGAGGGGTATGACCGGCCAATATTTGGGCTGTTTCCTATCACAGTTCCTGTCGAAAGTGAGCTGCATCGCCGTCTCCATGCCTTGGATCTTCGCCGCGTTTGCCCCGTAAAGCTTCTTCATCTCCGCGCCGCGCCGCTCCCCCGGCCGCTCAGAGGGTGGCAGGGCACTGCTCCGCCAGGACACTCTGTGCATGTCCTGGTCGGCCAGCGCATAGGGCTCCTGACGCTCCTCTTCCAGCTGTTGCTGCTTCTCTGCGGGGAGAAGCACGTGACACGAGGCTTTCAAAAAGGCTGACCGCTTCGTCATTCAGTGGTTAGTGCTGAACCGGTGCATTGAGGTATGCATGCTGGTACGGTAATATAACCGACAGGCCATGTGACACTGGGTTTATATGGATATCTAAGGTTCATAAACACTCAAGGTACAGCTTAATATGTAGGCGGTGACATACACGCGCACACACACACACTCTCTCTCTCTTACTAAGATCCTCCTTGTGTCTCTCCGTCTGGGCAAAATACTGGCGCAGCTCCTCTGTGATCTCCATGTTGCTGACGTCACATTCGATCTCGCTATCCGAGTCACTGGCCTCCTCCACAGGGTCCTCCGCCTTTCTACCTCCACGCTCTCCCCCGTGCCAGTCTGCATAGCGTTGCGGGCCTGGTGGGTACTGGTCGGCGTAACTCGGCCCGTACGCAGCCTCCCAAGCCTTTTTGTAGGCCCGCCTGTGTCTCTGGTACCAGTGCATCGCCTGCGTGTAGTGCCTCCAGTAGCGGCTGTACACCGGGTGAGAAAAGCAGGAGTGGACGTTACCATGGTCCTCCTGCCACAGAAAACATACTACATTGTTAGCGTCGTGGTCCACAGACAACATCCAACAAAACAGTTATTTGTGTGTGTGTGTGTGTGTGTACACAACTAGGCCGATCAAAATGCTAAGTGATATTTTGATTATAGAAAGTCTAGATACTTACCATGGCGGCGCTTTTCCTGCTGTGTGTTCGCCGCTAATGTCTGTAATTATATAGTAACAATAAGAAACGCATCGCCCAGGTAGTAACTGTTAAATTGTTAGCATTTTAACTCTCAAGCGGGGGGGATGTGGGCTAGCAAGCAACACAAAGATGGATGCATCTGGCAGATAGGGATGCACACAGCCAACATTAAAATAGATATCGCCTCAAATGCCATTAAATCAGTAAGGTATGAAGACAGACAACACATTGAAATAAACTCATCCACGAAAGATTAAGGCAACGGTCGGTAGATCGTTACCTTCACTTCGTGCACCAGACGGCTGACAGCAAAAAATGCATGCGGTGTTTACAGATCTCCCAGAAGCCTTTGAAAGAAACGTCCATTTAGTTCACAAGGATAGGGTGCCATCTAGTGGACACTTAGTTAAACTGATACTATGCAGAGGGACCATCGCGTGTGACTGGCAATAGCGTAAGCACACAAACGCAGAGGCGATTGCCGAAGATTAGTGCTATGCAGGTGATATATTAGTGTTGTTCGAAATTGTGTTGTTGGCAGTATTTACGTTTAAGTGTTGAATGTTGACTCCGAAAGGAGTTTTAAACCATCCTACTTTGTATTTTCTGGCTGTGTCCATTTCGACCTGCACATCTACTAAACAACGTGACAAGTCAACGTGACAACGTGTCAGTCATACTGGCATTGTGTTTTTTAAGTTGTTTTGTAGGCAATGTCACTGTCATTTTCTGTTAGTGGTGTAAACCGCTGAGCTATTAAAATCGGATGGTCTTGTAGCGCGGGGAGCCGCACGGAACGAACTTTTTTTTAGCATGGCAGAAGCGAGATCTCCTCTGTTAGTGCAGGTAAGCATATCAAGTTGTAGGCTACGTGTTTGTTGTGAATGAAAAACAAATCAGACTTTGTTTCCCCTGTCAGGATTTTCAAAAGAAAAGAGAGGAAACAAGAAAAATATTCGATATTGAATATGCACAAGGTAAGTTCTCTGGTTTGTACTGGCCGAGCAGATTTTGGGTTGCGATAGAATAGCTACACTGAAGAGAAATCTTAAATGCCTTGTGCATTTAAATTCCCTGAAGTGTATATCCGTGCATTCGTTTGTGCTCAGCGTATTGTACATTGTTTCACCTTTAACTATATGCTCGAAAATGCTCGAATCCGTGCCTCTCAACCCGAGTCAACGTCACCCACTTTGAGTAACGATGCTGTCCTTAATTCTTCCTTGAAGACTCATCTGACAAATACGATGCTAGGGACGTGGACAGGTTGTGGAAGGAAGACGTTCTGGTGGATGGTTATTTGGAGCGCTGCCACTTTGTGACGGAGGACACCGCGAAGATGATCAGTGAGAGTCTTCAGTGGAGAAAGGAGTTCAAGTTGAATGGTTTGTTGATGTCCAGCAGGTCGGACGTTGAGACATTTCTGGATGCTGTACATTCCGTGAATGTCTGTCATACTTTGACAGGCCACGGACATTCCCAGCATTGATCGCCCAGTCTTAGACAGTCATGATTGTTTCTTCTTCATCTTCCAGACATCAGCGAAAGCTCAGTTCAAAAGGGTCTTCTGGACTCGGGCATGATTTATCTCCACGGCTACGATAACGAGGGCAACAAACTTTGTAAGTTATTATTTGATCTGTAGTGAAAAGTTGAATTCTGAGGTACCTTATTCAACCGCCCTCATGTATATCTTGTTTAAGCCCGTCATCGCTCCGGTGTACTTTTTCTAAGCACTCCACTGCTCAGATGAACAACGACCGGGGTTTGGGATCGGCACTGGTTGTTACGTCGTGCGTCTGAGTCTCAAAAGGACGAGGGCCTTTTTAATCGCATGTTGTCAACCCAGTCTGGTTCAGGGTTAAGCTGCATGTGAAGGACGTGAAAATGCTGACGGAGAAGAAGAGGTACGTGGCCTTCTGGTTGGAGAGCCACGTGCGACGGGAACCGGGGACGCCCCTCACCGTGATCTTTGACATGTCTGAAGCCGGTCTCTGCAGTGTTGTAAGATACCCCCCCCCTGTTATTTTGCCCTAAAGCTGCTGGTTGGCGAGTTGGGTTGGGGGACGTGGTTGAAAATGTCCAAACGCACAAACGAATGCATGTGTTTGGTTTCTCGAATGCATGTGTTTGGTTTCTCAAATGCATGGGTTTGGTTTCTCTAATGCATGTGTTTGGTTTCTCTAATGCATGTGATTGGTTTCTCTTTCCAACTGTCTTTGTGAAGACATACTGAGGTGACCTGAACTGTCGGTTCTTCCATATTATTGACAGTCCATACAACACTCAGTGTCCAGTTCATTAGGTACACTGCTCTGTTTACACCAACCGGTTAATCACATCGCTTCCTTTTTTGCACAGCAGTCAGAAATGTTGGCATTCAGTTCCTGTTGGGCTGAATTTAATGTGCTAGACAACCTAAAAAAAACTTGTGGTAAGTTTGTCGGTGTCAGGATTTGACGTAAGACCACAGACCCGTCCGGTCCAGGGTCGAAGGTAGACTTGTGATGTGATTGTGTAGTGGAGTGCTTTCCTAGCATTTTAGGTCTCTTGATACCAGTTGAGCAACATTTGAACGGCCCCTTCATATCTGAAAACTGTTGCTGATCGAGCACATTCCTTCTGGGAAACACTTGGTGTAACAAATCACATATTTAATCAGAATGGTTCCGGGGGAACGAGTTCACCAAAGTAGGCCTCTCCGTCTTCAGGCCTCCACTGAAAAGTGCATCTTTGGGATGAGATGGAGCAGGCTGTTTTGTGTGACGACGGTGCTCACCTCATCCATCAAAGCGGCAGAAAACGTGCTACACCACTGGGTCCCCTTGGAACGTTTTCAACACCTTGTCGAATCCATGCTCTGTAGAATTCCGGCTGTAACTATAGATGAGTGTACCTGAGGAACGGGCCACTGAGTGTACCCTGATTGGTCATGGCTTTGTATCAGAAGATACAGTATTGGGCAAAATATTTGCTTGATTTGCTTTGGTTCAAAATACGGGGCGGAGTATATGTACAGCACACCACTGTCCTTAAAAAACAACTTAGTCTGGTTGACTCTGTTTTTCTTTTGTAGGACATGGACTTCATCAAATATATAATCAATTGCTTCCAAGTGTACTACCCTAAATTGCTCTGTAAGTATTGATGGGGCCATCCATAGAGGACATTTGAGGAATTGTGTTAAAACAAATGAACCCAATTGCATACAGTAACTGAAGTTATGACTTATTTGGCCTTTCATTTCCAGCCAAAATGCTGATGTACGAGATGCCGTGGATCATGAACGGTGAGTCAGTCCGCATTACAGCTGGTTCCTCCGTGTCTCGGCTGAAGTCGAGACGTTGAACAAATCACACGTCTCCACCTCCACAGCTGCGTGGAAAATGGTGAAGGCCATGCTCAGTCAAGAGGTTGTCGACACGCTGGTCTTCGTGTCCAAGAGTGACATCCAGAACCACGTGGAAAGAGAGCACCTCTTGCCCTCCATGGGGGGGACTGTATGTATCCGACCAAAACCTGTGTATAACTCGTGCAGTCTGAACCATTAATATGCGATGCTACGCTGAGAACGTCGTATTTACCTCAGGGTTCCCTTGTACTTCCAGGACCCTTTCAAATTCACCTACCCGCCGTTGCCGGATGACTTCCAGAACCCGATATCTGAGACGGGACCAGAGGATGAGGCAGAGACCACGGAAGAGGACCTGGAAACCAAGGACTCCTTAGAGCAAAATCCTCTCGCGCTTAAAACTAGAAAGGTCATTCTTGAATCCCTCGGTGACGGTGCTCGGTGCTTAACATTTGAACACTGGCACGCTGGTGTGAATCCCGGGCCTTTTAATTAGTCCGTTTTCCTTGTCCGAGTCAGGTGGGTTTTGCGGAGGATTGGGAGAAAGAGTCCACCAGCACATGGAAGGGCTCCCGTAGGCCGTCCGACACCTTTAAAGGCACCCTACTCCGCATCAGGTGAGCTCTGGGAGCGGGACGCGAAGTGTAAGCGCTTCCAGCCGTGGACGCACCTCTGAGGTGATGCCTGAACGTGTCACCCGGTGACTCACAGTATCTCCCCATGTTTCCAGTCCCGCGGACGAGTTGTGCTTTGGCCCCGGCGACGGCGAGAACCGATGCCTCATCAGCCTCAGCAACATCACCAGGAACCAAGTGGCCTTCAAGGTCAGAGTTTGGGTCACCCTTGCCGATTTTATCTTGCGAGTACGTGAGGGCGTGCGGGTGCTCGAGCCTCCGTGTTTGTGTGGTGTTAGGTGCGGACCACGGCCCCGGAGAAGTACAGGGTGAAGCCCAGCAACAGCAGCTGTGGCCCGGGCACGAGTGGGACCATTGCGGTGTCCCTGTACGGAGGTACTACACGTCTTCCCATCTCACCGTAACACAAGCCCAGGTTCAGGTGTTGGGGGGGCTCCAGTGGGGGATTGCTCCGTGAGGAAACAGCGCTGTTTTCCGATTGGTTTTGCCCCAATTTGCTCCACTCCAATTGGCCGAACCCTCTCTGTTTTTCCCGTCCTACTAGGTTCCCCGTGCTGTCCTCAGGACCGCTTTTTAATCATGGCCGCCGAGATGGACCCGATCAGTGACGGGGGTAGCGCAGACCTCGCACAGTTCTGGAAGGACGTGCCAAAACCCAAAATAATGATGCACAGGTAACCGTCCACCGTATTATGGCGTCCCGGGTCACGCGTAAGTTGAGCGTTGTTTTGTCGAGCGTCACCAGAGCGGCGGAGTTCGGGAGGGACACGTGCCGACACACGGATCACCATCTTCAGCTTGCCTCCAGGTTACGGTGTCGCATGCGGGGAGACCTTCACTTGGCCCTCAGCCCGGTGACCGACCGGTCCTACCGGATGGAGCCCGTTGGCCGTCAAGACATGCACACCACGGTGAGTCTGGGCGTCCCTGCGGGCAGAGCCGTGGCGGTGACGGGCTGCCACCAGACCCGCTGCCACAACTCGTGCTGGCGGTCGAATCCCCCCCACCCCCCGCCCTTTCGCGACGGTAACGTAACTCTAAAAGCGAAGCGCCGTAGGTGTTTTGGAGTTGTCACATTGGGTAACACACTGTGAAGGATTGAGGGAGCACAGAAGGCACCGGACATTGGGATTTCTAGTTTGCCAAATGCAGATGGACCCTTCCTGGGTCAGTCAGTGTCTAACAAGGATGTCTCTGTGCCCTCTGGTGCCGTCCACAGCTCTTTCAGTTGATGGCAAGCAGCTCCCGGTTGGAAGACACCATGGACCGCTGCTTGCGGTGGCAGAAGGTCCTGACAGTCCTGGTGACGGTGCTGACAGCCGTGTCTTTCTCTGTCATATACACTGGGGAGTGGCCATTGTGAAACCTACCCACAGCGGACCAATGGCAGGTTCGGATGAAAGTCGATTTAGACTTGGGCAGAAGTATGAGGAATTTCCAACATGGCTTTTAATCGCTGTAAATACAATCGTGAGGGTTTTTTGTTTTTTCTCACGGCTACTTGTGTGTTCTGAGTTAAGTGGAACTTTTTATTGGGGGGTTGTGAATGGATAGCCTTGTGCAGATTTCAGACATACCAATCTGGATGAGAGGAGTTTTTTTTCATGAAAATGTTATGTAATTACTACTGTGAGTCACTGTTTAAGTGCATCTGCTAAATTTCCTAAATATAAAGTGTCGCTTTTTAAATAAGGCAGTTGCATCACAAACGTTCAGTTTTTTCACATGTAAACGGTAACTCCAACTAGGTGGGGAGAGCACTGCAGATGGTGATGAATGTTAACACATTGGAAGAAAGGAGACATGAATCTCATGAAACAACACTGCCATTTTTTTTTCACTGTGGCTTAGCGAGGTATTGGGTCAAGAAATGCCTGGAAGAAAGGTTTTGTGTAAATACAGTACATCTAAAGTTGCTTCTTGTGTAATTTGTGCTACTGTCGTATTTAGTTAGCATCCAATTTAATAATTTATTTTCAAAGTGTATTGTAGTGCTTAAACAGACACCAACCTTTTAGAGATGAGATTACTTACATGGAGCCTTCATTCACATCTTGAAGAGGACAGAGGCCCCTAGTGGACTACTTAAGCAACTGCAGTGAATTTCATTATCAAATTGGGGGGGGGGGGGGGGTTTAGGGGGGT
>JACXGK010003315.1:0-29617 GCA_016801125.1 Novumbra hubbsi | reverse complement strand
CTTTAGTGTTGCTACATTGTGACTTACATTGGTTGTCACAGGAATGATAATGCGGAAGTAAAACCACATGTAATGGGTGATTTGGGCATTTTTTTCTTTCTTTTGAGACATAAAAACACTCACATTTACATGCTTTGATTTAAAAATAATCACACTCTCTCCCATTTGCACCAAATGCAAAATGTGATTTGAAGCGTGTTCTGAGATACAGGGTTTTATAAGTTATCCACATGTTTTTCACCTTGTGCTCCACGATGTCTACAATAAACTATTTACTGGAGACTATGAGATACCCGTTTGTTTTTCTTCGTTTAAAGAGAAGGGTGACAAAGTGAGCCATGTTGTTTTATTATTATTTTTATTCATCTGCGATGTACTGCATTGTGTCATAGACATTTTCTGACGGAGGGCCCCCGGTGTTGAGCATATGGCGCCACAATGACCTTTCCTCTCCGCTGATGTGACAGGTGTTCTAGAGGGAGGTGTAGATGGAGAGAGAGCAACAGAAATATCCTCCCCCTGACACCTCCACTGATTAACTGGAGACATGGGGGCTAGGTGGTATACCTTAGACAGAGAGAGACAATTTGCTGGCTGACAAACTCGGTGTGACAGATGAGATCACTAGGTTGTTTTTCCTCACTTGAAGTAATCTTATGTAATTATCTTGGTTTTTCTTAAGCAAATTAAAAGAGATCCAGTCTGATTGCCTTTTTGATTACGAGGTATGGTCTACCGAGCATGGGTGAACATTGCTGTGTAACAAGTGGTGCCTTAAGATGAAGATGAAGACGAAGTGTGTGTTCTTCAATGCAGATTGTACTGAACTTTAAAGACAGGCTATTCTACATGTCATTGTTACAAAGCCTAAAGCAACAGCTTGTACTTGTAGTATACAGCAGTTTCTTATACAGTGATAAAGCTGCTTTATAAAATGACCCTGGCCCGTCCTGCCTGAAACGGAAGACAATGTACCACAACTGTGGTTCAACCTTTCATGTTTTGTGCCGTGTTTTCTAGATTATGATCGCGTGCCAGATTTTGGTTGAACTACAAATCCATAAAGAGAATTAGAATTGTTGAGGATTGGCGGGTGGTAAGAAGATCACTGCAGGGCATGAGATCTACAGGATCCATTTAGAAGGGTACGCAAGGCATTTACACAGAGCGTTTCAACTGGGCCAGAAATGGAGGCAGAACAAAGCTAGTTATTAGTAACTGTCTCTGGACGTTATCAGGTGAGATGTGGCAGGAGTCAGACGCCCATTAGTAGCTAAGGACTGTGGGAGACTGTGAGGCTGTATCAATACTGTTACTTATGGAGATGGGATGTTTGACAGCCTAGATTAGGGGCATCTGACTGGATTTAGCTTGGATTTGGCCATCCATTTATCTGATTTCTGTCAGATGAGTGGATGGCCGGTGTCCCGGTGGAAATAGATCACAACTACACCCAAAAAACAGAATTTAAACATCTTGGTAGCATTAAGGCACGTTCAAACATTGAGTAACTCAGAGTTCAAGGGTTTGATATGTGCAGTGATGGTGAAGACACGGCAGTGACTGTGGGATTAAGACAATAAGGGCAAGTATCTTTTTCACGTAAAGGGTAAAGTCTCATCTCCTTATCAAGAAGCAGAAAATAACATGCCAACCTAACTAGCCTTCAAGTGGGACAAATCTTGCTACGTATGATAGTGAAGCATACAACAGGAAAGTGTGATTATTGCCAGGATATTGAAACAGTGTAGACTATGTGTTGAAAGTGTGGGCGTTACTTGAGGGAGATAGAGGGATTAAGAATAGTTCTAAGAGGATATTAAATATATGAATTCAGTTTAAAGAGAACGTTTAGTAGATGGTCTTCAATTTCAACCCATGTGTTTCTTATTTCTTGAAGACAAAGGAATGGCAGGTAGGATTTGTTATAGGTTCTCTCTAACTCCGGCTCACACTCCTGAACAATGCGTGGCAGTAATGCTCTTATGTTGGATGCCAACCGTAGTATAACCCCACCAAAGACGAATCACAGCGCCCAGACCGTCTGGTTTACCAACGATGTTTTTATTAAATAAATTTGTTTTATGGGTATGTTATGTAGTATTACTTAAACATTTGTTCAGATTACTTGCTGCCCACATAATAACGTTAAATTCAATAAAAATACTTTTAAGTCTAAGGTCTAAACACAGGAAGTCGCAATCAATGCGCCGGAACCATACTGTGTTCTTACGAATTTGTTTTTAATGTAGAATTCCGGCTGATTCATTGTAGCCACAAGCAGTACAATACTGTACTTGAATAGTTAGCTCAAACATACAGGAATAATTTTACTGAATAAATAACAGGTAAGATGACATTTCAACCTGTTTGATTGCCATAAAATAGCTGCCAAAGCATGAACTTAGTATTGAATACGCCGCTATCAAGCCAGTCGAGTTTTGCCTGTCGCATGATCTTTGGGAAACAGCAAGCAGACTACATAAATGCTGGCTAAAGCTAACGTTAGCAAGCTGAACGCTAAAAAAAATGCTACAAGCGTACCCGGGCGTATCACAGCAATCTAGCTGACAATTTAGCGATAATATAGTTTTAAGCGATAGAAACGGACATGGATTATTATGGATACATGACAATTGTGTATTTTAGTTCATGTTTTGGTTTGTGTGGCATGGTGTCCTTTATTGTATTTGGAATTGCTATTTTAATGGCATAACAGTTGATAGCTAACTGTTAGCTTTCTTACTATCTCATAGCTTGCTAGCCATCTTAATGTCCTTAGTCAGTATGATTTCATGACAAAGCAACTGATCGAAAATTCACGCAAGAATAAAGCGGTTGCTGACATGGTATTTGCGATTCTTTTTTTTGTCTGAAAGTGTGTGTGTCCGTACCATGTCAGTTCAGCCATCTCTTTGTGACCTGTGCAATGCTGTGGGGAGAGCGGTTGCCTGATTGACTATTTGATCTGTAACTAGTAACGGACATCAAACAGCATTTTTTGTTCTTATAATGTGGATGTTAATAACTGTTTCCTTTCATTTAAACAGAAATGGATCGACTGCTCAGGCTTGGAGGTGGTATGCCCGGACTGGGTCAGGTAACTATGTTTTAGAGCCCTGCCTAGCAACAGGAAGGCAGACCAAACCCATAAAAGAAATATCACTGGCGACTCCAGTGATTTAATAGTTTTGAGTTTACTTAATCATTTTTATGTTCCTGACTGAGCACGTTATTATTGGAAGTTTATGTTCAAAGTTTGTATCCCTAAATCAAACCACTTTTCATTTGGCAGATTAACTAACTCATTAAAGTGTCAAGGTTGGGGTTATAGAAACAGTTGGTCCTGTAGATTTCATTTTTATCTGGTTTGTCATTATTAGATCTTTTGTGTAAACCCTAAAAGTAGACTCCGCAAAGGAAAGGAATGGTTTGAGACAAATGGTTAATTTTGAAGAGTATCTGTCCATTGTTTTTGAGCAAATTGTCTTAAAATTGTTATGTTAATGTTTAACTGTTTGGCTGAGATATTATCACCTTTTGATGATTGTTTTATTCCCTAAACGAATCCTGCCTATATTGAGCATATTGGCAGCCTAATATAACAGTTATAGCATGTTTCTCACCTTTGATCATGGAGGCAAATTATCATAAGTGCAATTTAACCATGTTTTCTAGACTACTCCTTCCATAGTCACCATAGAACATCTTAATCCATTTACGTTTTGTATCTATAATACCCAAATAAACACCAAACAGGGAATGATTAACTGGAGCTTGGCTAGGGTGACTACCGATGTAAAGTAAGAGGGTTTGTTTGTTGTTCCTACACACAGATTGAAAGATCTGGCTAATTTCAGCTGGAATACATTTTAGCCTGTAGTTTAGTATAGAGGTGGCAGGTTGGAGATTTTGCATGTAAAGTCAGGGACAGGTATCATTCAAAATATTTTGGTGCATGAGGAGAGAGCTGCTCAACCATACAGGCCTGGCCTAGCGAAATCAACATGTTTTCGGTCAAAGGGAGAGGAGGAACACTTCATCGTAGTGTTATGTCTCGTTTTTATCTACGAATTCTAAGAAGACAAATGGCCAATACAGATTGCTGTTGTGTCCCTGTGAGCATCGCCACGTCCAAGCGCGGTGTGACCCCAGCCAATCAAATCGCCCCACGGTGTGACCCCAGCCAATCAAATCGCCCCGCGGTGTGACCCCAGCCAATGAAAACGCCCCCGCGGTGCTCCTTTGTTCAAGGGATTATAAAACCCCCCCGCTGGGGTGTTTGCCGCGGCCAAGGTTTGCCAGGCGAGGCCAATGACGAGCTTCCTCCTGACTAGTGCTGAGTTGACCAATTAACACCTCCGGTAACTGGCTGCCTTGGCACCTTGCAGAGGTGTTAAAGGGGGGCGTCGCCAC
This sequence comes from Novumbra hubbsi, assembly GCA_016801125.1. Lineage (NCBI taxonomy): Eukaryota > Metazoa > Chordata > Actinopteri > Esociformes > Umbridae > Novumbra > Novumbra hubbsi. The sequence goes on along the minus strand of JACXGK010003315.1, from coordinate 25,201 downwards.
CAGCGTTTCAAAAGGCTTGCCGTGCATATTTCATTTCAGGGCATGCTTTATTCTTTTTACAAAAAAAAAAGTCATTAGTTTGACTTCAAACGTTTGTATTAAACCTCCCCCCGCTTCCCCAGGGTCCTCCTACAGACGCTCCGGCTGTGGATACGGCAGAGCAGGTGTACATCTCCTCTCTGGCACTGCTCAAGGTAAGTAGGCCTTATATTGGCGGTCAGGGCGGGTGTTGTTTTGCGCCGCGCGTTTCCTTGGTGATCCTCACCGTCTCCCGCCGTGGCCCTTCCCACAGATGCTGAAGCACGGCCGGGCCGGCGTGCCCATGGAGGTCATGGGCCTGATGCTTGGCGAGTTCGTGGACGACTACACCGTGCGTGTGATCGACGTGTTCGCCATGCCGCAGTCGGGAACCGTAGGTTTCGCGTTCCCACTTGCCGGCTGCCACGCCCTGGCAGAGGGGGTGTCATGCTTTCTCTTCTAGTCCCTGGCGGGGTTGTGCCGCCTCCTCCAGTGCTCGTGTAACAGCCGTCGTCTCTCCCACAGGGCGTCAGTGTGGAGGCCGTGGACCCGGTCTTTCAGGCTAAGATGTTGGATATGCTGAAGCAGACTGGCAGGTAATACAAGGTGCTCGGAACCATAAAAAACGTTTCGGCTTGGGCTTTAGTCAGACACCGTCCTCTGTGCTAAAAGTAATCCGGATCCGTTGACTGAGAAGTGGGCGCGGAATGAGGCCGGCAGTGCCGTCGTTGCCATGCCAGTGTGTCAGAGCCACGCCCCCACTCTTCGGGGCCTTCCTGGTCATGGCTGTTGTCTTCCTCCTGGGCCAGGCCAGAGATGGTGGTGGGTTGGTACCACAGTCACCCCGGGTTCGGCTGCTGGCTGTCCGGTGTGGACATCAACACACAGCAGAGCTTCGAGGCCCTGTCGGAGAGGGCGGTGGCGGTGGTCGTGGATCCCATCCAGAGCGTCAAAGGGAAGGTGCGTCCGATAGTTTAGACTGGGGATCTTTGTTTTTTGTGTGTGTAGCAATGTCTTAGTAATATAATATATATATATTGCCGATAGGTAACGGTTTTGTTGTGCAAATGTATGTCACAGAGTTACGTTACAGGTGTTCTGGTCGTGTAGCCGCCCAAGGCTGTTTTATTACTACACTCCTTCATCTCAATCTGATCACACCACTCCCTCCGCCTCCTTGTCTTCCTCCCCGCGTTTCTCCCCTCCTCCCCACCCTCCCCGGGGCTCCATATGGCACTTCCTCCATCTCCTCCTGCCTCTGTGCCATGAGGAGCTGTCTCTATTATCACCTCCACCGAGCTGTCTGTGGATGTGAGAGCCAATTCCATCTCAATGTGTGATCCTGGTCCAGATCAGCCGCACCACTAGAAATGAAAGCTAGCGCTCCAATGTTTCTAGGCGGTTCCTACGCACCAGCAACCTAATAACCATGTCAGAGAAGATTGCAATTCGGACTATTTTTAAAACCATCTAAGTGTTAGTATTATTTTGCTGCCCGACCAAGAGATTTATATTTAAATATTCACTCTTACAAACCAACAACTCCCAGGGCACAAGGAAGTGTTGTTAAGGACGGAACCAACTGGCGACATAGCTGCGTTCTGCTCGTCCGCTATGTTCTTCACTCTTTTGGCCACCCTGCATCTCACTGTACGCGGAACCTCGTGGTCTGTTCGACGAGCTGCCAACGGGAACTCTGGAACTGTGACAACGTTGCCAGTGGTTTTGTGGGACTCCACGCTTCTCGTTGTACGACCACGTTCACATGACTTGTAACTTGGAGTTAAGTTTAGAGAGAAACAAGCACCAATGTGACGTTTCAAATCCTGGCTAAAGCATCCCGGTTCAGTGTAGGAAGATGGCTGTGTGTTCACCACAAAGTCCTATGCTTGGTGCTGGAGAAATCTCCACCTAGTAAACAATGCATAGATTGGTCAATGAGCCAATGGGAACGCTCCGCCCTCATCAATGTTTTAGCATGTCTGTAACTGCGAGCCACCCACCTGTCATCCACACACACCTGCCAGGCACACGCACACACCCACACACACACACACACACACCTGCCATTGGCTTCCGCAGCACGATTGCACGTGTAACCCGCCAGGACCATGAGGTGTCTGCCCACGGGACAGGAAACGTCACATCCGGGTACCGGGCTCAGCAGAGTTGTGGGTTCTGTGTTCGTAGCTTACAGTGTTTGGTTCCGTCCCCGATACAATTGTCTCTTACGTCCCCGTCCCCGTCCCCCTCCAACTCTAACCCTCTCTTCTCACCTCCTCTCTCTTTTCACACTATTCTTACCCTGATGTTATGCTGTCCTGCAGCTCTAGACCCAAAGAGCTCTAGTATTTATTTGCAATTAGTCAATTCATCTCCTTCCATAAGTTGCGGGAGATTGACTGGCTGTACCGGCTCCACCCTTCACATCATCATTCAGGAAGTGAACTTCATTCATAACTGATCTGTTGGATGACCCGTGTCTGTTCTCCTGGCAGGTTGTTATCGATGCGTTCAGGCTGATTAATGCCAACATGATGGTTTTGGGCCATGAGCCCCGGCAAACCACATCCAACCTGGGCCATCTGAACAAGCCCTCCATCCAGGTGAGGCGGTGGATCTGCTGAACTTTACGTCCGTTAACATGGGTGGAGAGGTTCCCTGTTCTCACTGTGACATTTGTTCCCGCCAGGCCCTGATCCATGGACTGAACAGACATTACTACTCCATCACCATCAACTACAGGAAGAATGAGCTGGAGCAAAAGGTCTGGCGGGGGAAATGAACAAATTACATTGTTTCTGGCATATGCGAGTTAATTCGACACTTGTCATTAAGGGGCTGTTTAGCGGGTTGGTGACAAACTTAGCTGTGAGAGTAGGTTTCGCCAACGTCTCTGGTGTTTGTTTCTGAGTTTGTGTGTGGTTTTCTGGGCTCCTTGCCCCCGTCTCCTCTGACAACGCACAACCTCTGACCCCTCAGATGCTGTTGAACTTGCACAAGAAGAGCTGGATGGAAGGCCTGACCCTGCAGGATTACAGTGAGCACTGCAAGCTAAATGAGAACATCGTCAAGGAGATGCTGGAGCTGGCCAAGAACTACAACAAGGTGACCCCTCTGTGCTCTATTACGTGAAACCCCCTCTGTGCTCTATTACGCGAAACCCCCTCTGTGCTCTATTACACGAAACCCCTCTGTGCTCTATTACGTGAAACCCCTCTGTGCTCTATTACGTGAAACCCCTCTGTGCTCTATTACGTGAAACCCCTCTGTGCTCTATTACATGAAACCCCCTCTGTGCTCTATTACATAAAACCCCTCTGTGCTCTATTACGCGAACTCCCTCTGTGCCCTATTACACGAAACCCCCTCTGTGCTCTATTACGTGAAACCCCTCTGTGCTCTATTACATGAAACCCCCTCTGTGCTCTATTACATAAAACCCCTCTGTGCTCTATTACGCGAACTCCCTCTGTGCCCTATTACGCGAAACCCCCTCTGTGCTCTATTACGCGAAACCCCCTCTGTGCTCTATTACACGAAAACCCCTCTGTGCTCTATTACACGAAAACCCCTCTGTGCTCTATTACGTGAAACCCCTCTGTGCTCTATTACGTGAAACCCCTCTGTGCTCTATTACGTGAAACCCCTCTGTGCTCTATTACGTGAAACCCCTCTGTGCTCTATTACGTGAAACCCCTCTGTGCTCTATTACGTGAAACCCCTCTGTGCTCTATTACGTGAAAACCCCTCTGTGCTCTATTACACGAAAACCCCTCTGTGCTCTATTACGCGAAAAGCCCTCTGTGCTCTATTAGGCGAAAAGCCCTCTGTGCTCTATTACGCAAAAGCCCTCTGTGCTTTTACGGTTTTGCGTAATAACCCTCTGTACCCACTGTGCTCCAGTACGCGAAAGCCCTCTGTGCTCTATTACACAAAAGCCCTCTGTGCTCTATTACACAAAAGCCCTCTGTGCTCTTGAGTCGCCAATTGTGGTGACAAGCAATTCCTGGTTTGATGCTATGGTTTTGAAATGTAACTCACTAATGTCCACTAACAAAGATATGGCGAAGTGTATGTTTTCTGTAGTAATGTGGGCGGAATGGTTTCATATTTTTGCCTGTTAGTATTGTCTCTGTGGCAGCGTACAGAGTTTATTTATACCATAACTGTTGGATGAATGTAGCATGCCCTTAAGGAATCAGGGCCAGCGTTAAATGTTTATTTTTGTAACTTGGAAATCTGTTTCCGCCAAAGGCTGTAGAAGAAGAGGATAAGATGACACCTGAGCAGCTGGCAATCAAAAATGTCGGAAAGCAGGTAACCACGGTCACAGCAAACTGAAGTCTATTCAGCAGTGTTTATCGTTAATGCAACCTGTTTATCGTTAACGCAGTCTGTTTATCATTAAGTTCCCTTTCTTGACCCGTCTGACTTCATTTCCCAGGATCCCAAGAGGCACCTGGAGGAGCATGTCGACGTCCTCATGACCTCCAACATCGTTCAGTGCCTTGCGGCCATGTTGGACACTGTGGTCTTTCAGTGAAGCCGCCACCCACCTGCCACCGTTTAACTGTTCATAGTCCAATCCTGTTTTGTTTTCTATAAAAAAAATAAACGTGTATTAAAGTGGACCGGGGACTTGAATCTGTACGGTACAGTGACGTGGGTGGTATTTGGAGGTTTGACTGGTCGTCGTCAGATGGCTGTTGACAGGAGAAAACAACATGTGGGTCCGTACATGCAGTTTGGCTGTAATGCAATCCTGTCCCAATAGCTATTGCCCTGGGCCTCGCTGCCAGCTCATTAAACTGGCTTTTAACATGCACGAACATGAAAAACAACACATGTTGTCGACATAAGGGACGAGTATTTATCTACTTCTCCACTAGCATAAACTTAAGAAAAGTAGGGTTCTGTGCTGCACGTCATTTGGCCAAATGGCACTGCTCTTATTATATTAGTTTAAAAAACGCACTAGCATAGACGTTTTGTTAGGAATATGTACCGATTAGTTGTCCCAAAGCCACGTAGCGCCGATGTCGGAATGGTGGTGCATCTGCTTCTAAACTCCGCTCGTAGCATTCCGCCCCTAACGTGTCTTCATCCCGGCTTCCAACGTCTTACGGAACCGATGTATTTGTTCCAGCATGGAATGGAAGTCCTTAAATCATTCCCTAAATGTCTGTTTGGTCAAACAGCTCGTGCGTTCAACCTGAGCTGGTTTGGTGTAATACCGAGGCTGGAGTAATTAATTAACCTGGACGCACATGTTGGAGGTGTTGTTTTTACATAGCGAGGGACAGGAAATATGAAAAATGCAGTAAGGAGTGAGTTTTAAGGCAAGCTTTTATATTATATGGCCTAGATCTTGTTGTGAAACTGCTTCATTGAAATATTTTCCAGTAAACAATAATTAACCCTCCTGTTATGTTGAGGGTCAAATTGACCCGTTTCAAAGTTTAGCAATACAGGAAAAATATGTTTCATATTACTTGGGGCATTAAATCTATTCTGCTAGTAATTTGTAGTTTTCTATTTACATGTTTATTACACTAATTTACATGTAAATAGAAAGCTACCAATTACTAGAAGAAGAGACTTTTCTGGTCAATTTGACCCATCAATGAGAATGAAGGTTAGACATTTCAAATTTGGAACGGAACTGATTAATTTTCTTTTCAAAATAGGCACAAAGTGATTGGCTAATTCTTCCCTACCACAAACACGCGCACACACACACACAGACACAACCAGAAACACAGAATTTGTTCCTGGGCCCAAACTACACCTCTTTCCGCACTTTCTGACACCCCATATTGAGAGAAGCCATCACATGCCAAGTAACCCAGCCGATGTAACCATGGTGATGAGGATCCAGGAGGGGAATGCACCTACCCCACCCGTGCCTGAGGTAAGTGTGTGTGTGCAAGTCAAGATGTGCAGAAAGACAAACTTGACAATTTTGTGAATTACTGTAAGTAGATGATAGATATGTAAGACAAAATATTGATTAAATTACAATTAATTGTGCTAACGATTATGTTTATGGAGAAAAAAAATGGTTTAAATCAGTTTCAGATGGTTAAATGTTTTGACCCGGGAACATTGCTGTTCCTAACAGTTGAACAAAACATGAGGGTTAAATGGATTAGGGGAAAGCTGCCAATAGCCTTATATCTGACATCACATACTATTTAATGATATAAACAAATCCTGCCCTTCCGACATTTCCCAAAGCGCCCTCAATCAAACATGCCTAGAACCAGGGCTACCTCGATCTCAAATTCACAATAATGTCGATAGCGGCTACCATTGTTCAGACATGTCTAAACTCGCTACCAAGTTCCACATTGCGCTGTTCTCTGGTGGGCATGGGCTGAATTGAGGAGCCAACACGTTCAAATCACAAATCTACCAAATGCACAAAGACCACGACTCAGACTCAAGAGGGCTCATTTGGTGACGAGGGCAGGAGAAGCATTAGACACAGCTCAAGCGACGGTCTCCGAGGTACGTCATAACTTCCATGGATCTACAGAGGAAAGGTATCCCTCCTCGTCTGAGCCCAGCCCTAGCCAAGTTCACCCCGCGCCTGCTACCTTGCCTGGTAACATGTTCCCACATCGGACATCGCACGGAGCCACCTACCCAGCGCTTTCCATTACCACTTCGGGTCACTACATGGCCCACCATCCCGTAGTAACGCAGGGGTCATACAATAGCCTGTTGGCCACCACTTCACCTCAAGGCATTCCAGCGCCCGGATATTATTACGCGCAGCCGTACGGGCATGCCCACCACGGAGGCGCGTTCCACAAGAGCTCGCCAATACAAACCGGAATGGTTTATGGTAAAGCGCAGGTTTATCTCTGCAATAGGGCTCTATGGCTAACGTTTCACAGGCACCAAACAGAGATGATTATCACTAAACAGGGGCGGTGAGTATTGATCGTTTCCCTGCGCATGCTTTGCCTCTCTTGCGGTGCGTAATGTTGCCCATTGTCAACAGTACGGTTCATAGACCATAACCCCTTGTCTTGAAGATACGTATTTATTCAAAACACTTGCGTTGTGTTTATTGAACAATTACGGGCACTGATTTGTCCGGATGATATGCTAATTAAATTCGTTATATAAGCTTCGTACCTTTGTAAAAAAAAAAATATATATCTAAACAGGTCTGAATCTTCTTTCAGGCGAATGTTTCCTTTTCTAAGCTTCAATATATCAGGACTCGATCCAACCGCGAATTACAATATTTTTGTGGACGTTAGTCTCGCGGATCCGAATCACTGGCGGTTCCAGGGTGGACAATGGGTGCCGTGTGGCAAGGCTGACTCAAATGGAACGGGCAAGTGCATTTGTTTTTCTTACACCGGTCTCTCGCCAAGAAGCTCTTTTCGAACACAAACATTATTAATGCAATCTTCAATTATCAATGTGTAGGGAACAAGGCGTACATGCACCCGGACTCTCCGAACACCGGTGCGCACTGGATGCGACAAGAAATTTCGTTTGGAAAACTCAAGTTGGCAAATAATAAAGGAGCATTGGACACTGCGGGACAGGTAAGTTTAAGATGTTACCGTCTCAAACGTAGTATGGATCTTGAAAGGCTAGAGCCGTTACATTGAGAGATTTTGAACTTTGTGTTGTTGTTATTTTTGACATCTAAAATGTTTCACTGTTCCTAAATCAACTATGCTAAGTGACACGCGTGTTTTTATGTCTTCTCTTTAGATGGTTATTGTCCAGTCCCTCCATAAATACCAACCCAGACTAAATTTGGTTGAAGTGCACCAGGATGGAGCGGAAAATGCCAGTAAACCCAGGCAATCGTTTACTTTCCCAGAGACCCAGTTCGTTGCAGTCACAGCATACCAGAATACAGACGTAAGGATCTGTTTCCTTAAATACTGTGGACGTTTTTTTTTTAACCTGTCCCAGGTTACCTTGGTGAGAGGAGTGTGCACCTGGACTGAGATTCGTTTAGGAAAAGTAAAAAAAAAACGTATTGACTTGGAGTGAGTGAGATTCTGCTTTCAGATGCAAAACGTATTGCTTATGATAAAATGTTATCTTTATTACAAATGTATCAACTTTGAATATTCGAACTACATTTTATGGCTAATAAAATCCGATATTGCCCATCAGAACTTCCTCATGAGTCTTGACATTTGCAAAGATGCTTAACGTTTTCCTGTTTAGAGTATCGTAAAGTGATTCACAAGTTATTATACTAGGTCAATCTTGTCCCCCCTCTTTCAGATAACACAGCTGAAAATAGACCACAATCCTTTTGCTAAAGGTTTTCGAGACAATTATGACAAGTGAGTACATATATATAATTTATTTTTAAAGAGCCTTTACATGTGAATAATTTTCCTTTTATAATTATTTAAATCCCAAAAGTTAAAATCTCTGCGTAAAAATGTTTTACGGATCGTTTTTTTCATTAAGGCTATAGGCTACTGACCTTATCAGTCCAATAAACAGCATCATTTATCAACATGATGACAACATCAAGTATTTTTTAACATGTTTTCTCAGTACCAACTAACTGCGACAAACGATTAAGTTATTAGCTTTTGCACTTAGAATAAAAATAAGATCACGTTTCCAATCCACTGGTAATGTATGCGTACAGTAGGCCGACTTCTGTAGAATCAAGTTCCATAGGCTATATTTCCTAATATTTTTTTCACATATGTCGTTTTGTAAATAATGTAAGAAGATGAGGCGCAGCGACAGAAACTAGGCAGTTGGAGATTATTTAGGCTAAATTGTGTCAATTATTGTTTTTTTATAATTGCATTGATCATTAGTATACTCCCTTTTACTAATTTGTTGTTTGGACGTCTCTAGAATCTACACTGGCTACGAGGGCGACAGATTGACACAATCACCGAGCGATTCCCCCTACGCACAGTTTGTTCCGGGTGCCAGATATGCCCTGGCTAATTCTTTCCTCCAACACCAGTTCGTCAGCACTTACGCCAAGCCCCGTTTCAGGCCAAGCGCAGGGGTTACGTCCGGACTCGAATATAACCCCAACAACATGCTGTCACCGCTGCCCAGCGACGAGGACACGGCATCCCCGAGATGGTTTGTGACACCGACTGACACTAGACTGGACTATGCCCCCCGAACGAGTGATGCTACTGGAAACTCGGCCACGTTGCTGTCATATGCAGCAGCCGGGAAAGCACTGCAGCTGTCCGCGGCGGACTGTTCGAGTAGAGTCCTTGGTTATTATGCAGAGCCGACGGATTTTGCGCGTACCTCACCCCAGTATTGCGCGGCTTCTCGTCCGACTCTACCGTGCTGGACTAATGGACGCGCTGCTGGCCCCGCCAACTTTAGCGAGGACCACTCCCTCTTAAAAGATAGTTTGCAGGTTGTCTCTGAAGACGCCAAAACACAAGACACGACCTCGGATTCTAGCTGGATGGAGACTTCTTGAGATGAATACACACAACAATGGAGGAGATTCATTCCAGCGTATTGGACCAACAGAGAGTAGTTGAAATGTCCAACATATCTGGATGTCTTGAATTCGTTTTTTATTAGACACATTTTTTTGGGATTAGCCAGTAGGCTATTGATATCTAAAGGGGCTATAATTTTGTAATTGAATGCATCTATTTAAGATTTACCTGATATAATAATGTATTTATTTAACAATAAATACAAGCCAACGTTTCAAGGTAGGCCTAATTATATTTTGTAATTTGCTACTTTTTGCGTGTGAAGAATGTACATGATTTTTTGGAACTCAAATGTTTCTTGGTGGTTGCCGGATGTTTTCTGGGCAGTTATTCATCATCATTGTACCTCGTCCCGTTTAAACGATTGAAAACGTACCATTACAAGGCTGTCATTCTGTCCGTTCTTGGTCAAATTAATAATTATTTGTTTGTGTTTTTTAAGTATAATAACATTTGCTTGTGCATTTCCTTGTCTGTTTTGTTGAAAACTGAAAAAGTGGTAGCCCAAATTCTAATCAGAAACTTAATCTAAATAATCGAATTTATTTAATTAGTCGTAGATATATTTTATAACATCTTACTTAAATTATTGACAACATATTGAAATCTATTAGATGCTAAATAGAACGTAAACATGGGATAATAACGGAAGAACACTAAAATGAGCAATGAAGGACGATCAATGACGTAACAAATATATCAAAAGAGGCTTAGTTTACAAAAGGAGACTTTTGGGAGATGTTTTAGGAAACAGTAACCTTTTAATTCACGGCCCAACGCTCCATGAAACATGCTGTCCTAACCCGAGCCGTAGCTAACGTGGTGGCTGTGATTCATTTACAGTGACAATTGCTTGCCCTTTTCTTTGCCATAAGGGGATTACACTTCACATTGTCTTTTGGGAATTTACTACATTGCAACAGAATAATGGAGAAAATTCAGAATGGTGAAAAGGTGAACGGTATTTGTAATGATGCCCATTAAATGTATAGTAGGCTATATAACTTGATTTTGTAAATACATGTATATTGTTGCGCTCGCATAGCTGTTGCGATTTTATATTTGACAAATAAAATGTACTCTTAATTTCAAGAACTCTTAAAGTTGTGTTTACATTTGCAGTGCGTAAGTTAGCAAAATGGGGCATTTAAGCATTGTAATAGAAATATTTGCCTTTCTCGCACCGCATTGCAACGAAGCACATTTAGTTTGGCACAGCTTGAGAAGAACTTCATTGAAGGATGAGGTGTGCAAAGATAGAGGCATACCCAGTTGTCTCCAAGCTGTGATCGTTACCGTTACGCATTCCTACTGAATAAAGGGTCTGAATTGGTACCTGACATATTTCCGTCCTTTGTTTTCAATTAATTGGCACACATTTCTAAAACGTGAATTACGATTACTAAAACCCAACAAAATCTGGAGAAAGTAAAGTTGTCTGAATACTACCCAAAACCACTGTATGTATTAATTATGAAGCCTTTAGTGTTTTTCGATGTTTATGAAATATGTGTACGACGGATTTTTTACCTGCAGTTTTGTTAATGAAGCGGGTAATTGTGAGAATATAACTGGTACATGTATGCTGTTCCTAATTGTAGGCTACTGTATTGATACTAAACCCGCTTGGGTTAACGTCTTTAAATACACAGCAGTGACTGGCGGTCATGCTTCTGTGTTCCCAAAACATCAAAGTGCTGTTTATATAGATTGATAGAGGACTAAAACTAAATGGTCATGCGTTCTATGATTCACATCATCATATTTCACAACAATCTGTTGACACAGTTGATGACGTGACACTGAATTATTGGTTTATGTACGCGCTGTCTGAGCAGGGGAACGCAACCATTATCTGACCCAAATCGCTATGACGGTGTTTTTCATGTCCTACAATTGAACACTGAGTGGCGCTAATGTACAATTTTTCTTGTTTTAGAGAGGATTGCGGTCAGCGAGTTCATATGGGTGAATTAATTATTGAGTTTTTATATCCCACAACAATCGATGGGCTACGATAGAAATGCAGCCGCTTCTCTTAGGTGTTTTATCATGTCAAGTAGCCCATTCTATTCTGCACCCTATTGTCCCTCATGAATTCCAATACAGACCCGCCTTTACCCTTTTCGTATCTAGATTATCTTTTTTGCCCATAAATCTTATTAATTTCTAATGATTTTAACCAATGTATTGTTATGGATTACTCTCAGGAACACACCTACATGGATATGTGCGCGATCTTGGGGCGGTAGTAGATGAACGCGGCATGGTATTTCATCTCCCGGCTCATCTGTGCCTCACGTGTGATCTTCCTCGTCATGGGAGCGCAAATCGCACGTTTCAAGCTTGAGCGCGTGCATGGGAAATCGCTACCCCCGTGCCTAATTTATGTAGGACAGAACGAGGAGGATACCTTCGGTTTACCAAAACAGAACGGTTTGTGTAAGGAATCAGCCTGATATAGCCGGGTACCAATAGAGAGAAGAGCAAAATTGTAGCGCATCAAATCTACCCCCCCAGAAAATCGAGGCAAGGTAAAGATGGACATAACGGACCAAGGAGCACAGATGGAGCCGCTCCTGCCCTCGGTAAGGATGTCGTATATAGGCTACATTCATGCTGCAACCATTGTGTTGTGACAGAAATTATATTACATAATTTTCATAGTCCTTTTAATTGATTGACATTGTCTTAATGTTACGGGGACTGAACACACTAGGTGTTCATTACATTTTGTATATATTTTTTGAACAGGCAAGATTTTCATAGATGCTTTTGCATTGGTTATAGTATAGCGTTAGAAAATGGCATAACCTTATTGCTAGTGGAGCGCAGCGGGCTATCCTATTATCTAGTTTTATTGACCAGGGTTTCCAACAGACTACTGCTTCATGCCAACCGGAATGATACATCGATAGATATCATTCTTGACCATCCATTCTAACCCTTTCCCTGTCATGATTCATTTTGCCATCTGCCAATTTGTCCAAGAACTTTAAGAAAATCGTTTATAGCCTGGCTGCAACATCAAATGTCAATGGAATCATTCTGCGTAAGAGAACGACTCGTTTTAATTTACTAATTACAAAGGTTGTTTCTATCCACTCTTGTTTTAACGTAACGGCTTACACTTGTTTATTCTTTTACCATAATGGAGCCACATCTTGTTTTCCGCCGCTGGTGTATTTGGGGTGTACATGGTGTTCCCTCTTCCCAGTTAAATCGGCACCTTGCATAATTATTCAGTAGAGTTGCTCATGATGGTCTGTTCTCTGGTGAACACTGGCCACTAGGCAACACATGGCATGGTCACCTCGGCATGTCGGGCATATCATTGTTTATACATTATTGGAAATAAGGAACAACTGACAAGCTTTGAGATAGTGCCTGGTCCTGTAATCCAGGAAGGATGTAATGTCGATCACAGGCAAGAGGCGATCTGCTTAAATGCTTCATCAAGTATTTTGGATGAGTGACCATAGCCAAGCCATGCTTACATTTTTAACGGTTTCCGACACTCAGCGGTGACCACAGAAACGTCTGTTTTGTATTCAGGGGAGGACGCGTTAAGAACGCGTGGTAGATTCCTGCCGCGAAGCCAGGGAGAGGAATTATATTGATTGTTTTGGTCGGTTGTTATGAACATTATTTTTCCATTACTTTTCCAAATAGGTCGTTATTTTGGGTTTGGATTGTTCAAATGACATGCGATTGATTAATTACTGTTAGAACAAGGGCCGGTGTAGCCCATCCAGCCAGCGCTTTGGAGTAGGTTGACTCGAGCGTAACATGGGATGCCGTTGCTCATGGACTCACAACGCAGCGGGTGACCTGTCATGGTAAACCCGCCCCTAGATGTGACTTGTGTGTTCCGAATCCAAATTAGTTGCCATGGCTGCTGAGGGCTTTGCCCGGGAACGACAGGATGTGACAAAATAACAGAGTTTTCTGTGGGAATCCGCAGTGTGCCTTGCATGAGATTAGGGTCTGATTCGGTTAAACCTGGTAATTGGGTGTGCCGCGACTGGTAACGGCTGATTCAATATGAGGTGGTAGATGCCCAGGGAGTTTAGAGAGAGCTATGACGTGAAAACGCGACCACTTGACCTGTGCGTAAACCTCAACTCTGGGTTACCCCGGAGGGGGGGGACAAGGCTGGGCGAGTGGGTCCCGGTGAGGGACCAGCCCGATGGCAAACCATGGCCACGGTGATGGCCTCACCACCTGCATAGTGGTGAATCGCGAGGGAGGCTGGCGTGAACGTCAGCCGCTGGCGTGGCCTGACATCGCCTCGGCGTGGCGAGGCTGTGTGTGGTTCAACGCTGACGTGCCCTTGTCATTCGCAGGGCGTGAACCCTCAAACCCCTCAGAGCCTGCAGATCCCGCCAGGAGACAAGAATGTGGTGAGTACCGTCGCTTCTGCTTTGATACAGTACACATCATGGGGGGGGCTTTCGGGGTTGGCCAGCCCAACTAGTAGACTGCCACTTCTACTGGCGTCTGAATTCTGCACTGTGCTTTATTTGAGTTTACTTTGCTCGGGGCTGGGGGCAAGTTGGAAACCTTTTAGCTTTGTCCTAAAGGGGCAGATGGCTCTCTGAGACGTGAGGCTTTTACACTGTAGGCAGGAAGTTTCATGCGGCTTCTTTGCTTACTGGTATAGTATTTCATTAAACCATCCTGTGCATCAATGGGATCCATCTGGTGAGCTTTCAAAGGAAAAGTGCAGACTGGATTTGACTGAAACACAGCGATTCAAGGTAGATCGGAGAATTTGAAGTGGCCACAGGAGCGGGCGAGTGGGTGTGTGTATAGGCACGTGTCAGGTAAAAAATTTGATTATGCTGGAGGGGGTCCAGTGTGGACAGACGGGGACAGTTTGAGGAGCAGAGATTGGCATGTTCTCCTGTACATAATGTTCCTGGATCAGTGAGACATCTCCGTCTGACTAGATGATACGCCTTGCCTTCCCGCAAAGAGCCCAGACCGTCTGGGTGCCGTCAGAGGTTTAATTATAGCAGATGAAGGAAGTGAGATGGAGAGAGGGAGGATGAGACAAATGGAGAATGAGATGGAAAAAGAGAGCGATGTTGAGGTATAGAGGAGCCAGAAACGAAAGAGACACTAGTGGTTCGTTATTTAGGAGATATACCCGCGTTTCTGCTTGCTATCTCCCACACCCAGAAATCCTAGTTATTCCATGTAGATCAGTATCTGGCCTCAACGTCTATTGACCTGCAGTTACCCCTGAGAATGTATGTCACCGAGCAGCGTAGCGGAAGAGTCGTTTGGAGCGCCAGATCGATTTCCAGGGCAGCGTGTTTCTGCCACTGTGTTCCGCTGACAATGCACAGCACAGCCACACTGCAGTTGTGTTACCGCCCTCAGGTCCTGTAGACAGGACACACACACACACAGACGCAATTGACTGCAGAGTCAAGCCGCCTAATAGCCCTGTTCCCTGTCAGGAGAACGGGTTTGGACCTGATGTGGCGAGACATGCCCTGGGGCTTCCCTCCCGGTTGACCCACACAGGAAGGGTGAGTGTGGGCCTTTGCTCGCTGTGACTTCGCTAAAAGCCTCTGTTAGATAAGAGGGCCACGGCACAGCCCAGCACAGCACCGCACAACACATCGGCGATGTCAGCTGATCGCTAATCTCACGGGGGATTGGAGGACGGACTCTTGTCAGAAAACATCGGAGCCCGTCTGGATCAGAGCTGGGCAGCCTGAGCGCTTGTTCGCGTTGCAAAGCCGCTGTGAGGAGGGGGCTGACAGATATGGGGAAGAGGAGCCTGTGAGAAGAACTTGACTCGATGGGCAGCAGTAATACCTCTGGCCGACACACACACACACTCTGTTTCCGAGGCGTGGATTCCTTTGACCGCTGTAAACCCAAGGGGGATCTCTGACATCCTTGCCCACACGGACGCAACATGTTTTTGGGAGGCTTGGACCCCAACGGATTTAACACGCAGGTAATACTCTGTGTTTATCCTGGGATTGGATGTGAATGAGGATCATGTCTAGGTTACTTAACCCGCTGATCGTGTCGCAACATTGTATTTATGTAAGAATGTACCGTATGTGGTTCTGGGTTTTACCTAAATGTCACCAGAGGTTTCAGCATGCATCCATTACATTGATTCTTTTGACAGAAAATGACATTGATCAGAAGCAATGTGTGATGATGGATATGAGAAAACAATCCCCTTAAATCTTTGGTGGGATTAACTTCAAATTCATTATTTGGCAGAGGAAGTGAGGAAGTGAATTATTTCAGTACTATTTCTTTGTAGGTTCGGAATCATAGTGATATTTTAGGTTTTGTAATATAGGATGACTATAGGTTCGGTAAGGTAGGGTTATTGTAGGGTCTGTAATATGGGGTTATTGCAGGTTCAGTAATATAGGGTAATTGCAAGGTATGTAATATGGGGTTATTGTAGGTTCAGTAATGTAGGGTTATTGTAGGATCAGTGATATGGGGTTATGTTAGCCTTATTGTGCTGATCCCGAGGAGCTACTGACAACTTGAACTCAATCCCTCTCATTCTGTGAGAGGAGGGGTGATGGAGCTGGTGTTAATGGCCACTGTCATGAACCACACTGATTATTGACACAAGCCAGAGGAAAACAAATGACCTGAAGGGTTTCTGTTTGTCTCGGTCGCTTCACGGCTCGAGGGTTGACCGGCTTTGAGAAGCTCCGCTGTCGTGCTGGTGCTGATGCTGTGCTCAGTGCCATTGCCACGGTAACCACTGCCATCTGTAGGGATCAGACCCGTGACGACGACTGCCCTCATCCAATCAGGTGGCTCCGTTGTGGCCTATGCTAATCCGCTAGCTGTAGCTGTACAGAATGCCCCTAGCTTTGAGCACAGTACTCTCATCCACATTAGAGTGAGCTACAATCAGTAAACCTCTATCCCTGATGAGGCTTTGTGAAAGTCACACGCTATAGTCTTTTAATCTGTAAATCCCCAGAGCAGGCGCGTTGTTGATTGTAATAACATTTGTTAGGTTTTTCTTAATGTACACGCAATGTACACGCATGTCGTACGAGCGTAAAAGTTGATCATCCCGCAGGTGCAGTGTGTCAAAGAACTCCCCGTTAGACAAACAAGGACTGTTGAAATTAGGTCACGAGGCCGGGTGTGAGGGTGTGTGTGTGCGAGGGTGTGTGTGTGTGCGGGTGTCCTGGAAAGCTGCGTTCTAACCAGTGTGAAATGTCTGAGGGGGGAGGGGGGGGGGGTTGTCTCCTCAGCTTCCCCTCCCCCAATCAGAATTTTAGTCATTTGGAAATGCACACACAGACCACTTCACCCTACACCCGTGAGAACTGACGGATCTATGATTTTTACTGGCAAAGATACGGCTACATTACCATGGCACACCTTTCTGTCAACATTTAGAGGCGTCTACAGTGTATATTATTCCTCGATGGCTTTCATAATAGTTCCTTCTTGAAAAATAATACCCACAGCGACCTCCTCCGGTGCCCTTGTCAATCAGGATGTTCCCACTGCAGTCCCACCATGCCATTCTGAACCCAGGGAGTTTTAAACAAAGGCCTTGTTCCAAAACCAGACAGGGAACCCTGACCCCTGACCCCTCTCCTTAAGCAGGTGTTGGTTACAGCTCGTCATTAACACAGCTGATGTAATTATTCATGTAGGCACCGTGAAAAACGTCACGCTCTTCAATATAGGAATTCACGAGGACAAAGCATATCTCAAGGTTGTGCAGGGCTTCTCGAGGAAAGGAACGGCAACGTATTGCTTAAGTGAAAGTCAATTTACCAGAGGAATGAAAGTGAAAGTGTCGAATGCAATGTATTTCAGTATCAGTCACTAGATGGGAGACATCCACTCGCCGGGCTCTCGGTTTGGTTGGATGAAAGGATGGCACCATCAGCAAACTCGCACAACATACTCACGGTCAGGGTGTGTTGAGTGCGGTGTGTGTATGTTTGAGAGTGTGTGTGTGTGTGTGTTTGCATGTTCACCTGCGGGTGTGTGCTCCGTGATGTTCTACAGGACCCCAGCCTGTCCTCCCACTTCCTGGTTCCCAGTAGCAGCCAGGTCAGTTAGTTCGGATTTTCTAGGTCAGTTTGCTTCCTGGTAGTCTGGCCCCTCAGTAGTCCCAGTAAACACCGTCCAGATTTTCTGTCTCAATACTTGGGGACTTAATCCTATCCCAGAACTCCATGTTCCCTATTCCTTAGCCTTTACCTTGACCTTAGGTTTGTGACATTTATACCAAAACTTAACCTAGCCTATGCCTAATCCTAACCATTAAGGCTGGTTCTTGCGTGTACTCAACAAAAAGCCTTGTAATTGTCAGGTTCTACTATCTTGGTGGGGACTTGTATGGATCACACACACGCACCCAACCTAATGGCCGAACGATGTTAGACTGCAGAGCTCATTAGGATGAGTGGTGGCTGTTTGGGATTCAGAGGTTGTGTCCCAGGATCGGGGGCTGTTTGGGCCACTGGGCCACTGGTGTGTTCCACTGAAGCTTGTGAAACCGTAGCTCCATATTCTCCGGCCACCTGTTGTTTGTAATCTCTAGAGAGATTTTATTCTTGTATGCATCAGCCGTCGTCCATTTTCTTGTTTCATTGTTCCGTTGCTGTCAGTAACCCACCGGCTAAAGTGAGTTTCTGTGTGAATTTTTTTCCTGTCTAAATGTACTTTTTGCAAGGCCATGTAATCAGATCCAAGAAGAAGAGCAACTGTCTGTTACTGACTGACTGACGGCTAAACAGTTTAGTTGTTATAGGAGCGGACTGCCACATAGTTCAATCCCCACCACAGGTAAAACAAATTAGGAGTTGTTCAGGATGGACTAAAACTTTGCTGGCTACAAGCCTCAATAGCTACACTATAGTAAGCCTAAAGTAAAACTGTTTATGGTTATATTGCGATGGACAAACTGCACAGACAAGGAGCATTTTGCTCTCGATTTAGACAGTGTAGTTCACATAGTTGAATTGTTAGCTGTTCAACTGTCAATGTTTTCTAAAGAGAGCATAGCGTTTCAACTCTGTTATACCTGTTGTTGGTTTGCACGTGAGCTAATGTGGGGGACTAGTTTTGAGAGCTGTAGAGTTTCGACTAATTGCTTTGACAATAGAGAAGTAAACAGACACGACAGCCCCACACTCGAATCACGGGCCACAATGCCCACTGTTTAAACAGCGTAGTGGTTAAAGACACAGCCTGTTACATAGGAAACCGCGGCTCAAGTCCAGCCAGGGGACAACAACATTCGTTCTTTCTAATCGCAGGCTAACCGAACTCGGCGTGCTGAGATTTTTGAAACCTCGCACTTGGAAAGGATGTGTGCCGTTGGTCTTCCGGGCAAATCTTCACGAATGTTTTTATAGTTTGACTCAATTAGCCTCGCAATAGACCAGCGCCCTGTCCAGGGGGAGTACTGGAACAGCACCCCACAGAGGAGGGTGAACTTCCTGCCGGAAGAGCTGCCATGACTCACCAAAGCCTGGTCCCTCCCCCTCCATGGTGCCACATCATCACATCAGCACCGGGTGCAGTTCATTTTAAAGGGAGAACATTCCGGAACACTTGTAGAGGAAGTGATGTAATGAGGGTCTCCCCTGACCCCGATCCCTTCAGAGCCCTGGGGTCTAAATGGCCCTATGGAACCTGGTCAGAAGTATTGCACTACGCCGAGGAACAGGGTGCCATTTGGGACAAGCACACTGTATTTTTACATTTTCAATGACCCCCTCAGTCTCCCCGTATCTTGTTCTTTCTGTATGTGTATATTTATTTCCGACCCATCTGTTTTCCTGTATCTTATTAGTTCTGCACTTTTACATTTTGAATGACCCTCTGTTTCACTATATATCAAATTATTTCTCTATTTGTACATTTATAATGACCCTCTGTCTTTCCCTGTATCTAATTATTTCTCCATTTCTACATTTCTAATGAGCCCTCTGTTTTCCTGTATCTCCTTACTGTACTCCAGTAAGTCCACGCTTTGCAGAGGAGGAGTTGGGAAACCAATCCCTCCGACCTTGAAACCGCCCTCTCTCGAAAACTATAGGCGCCGAATTGTGTGTCGTGAATAATACACGCGGGTTGCTCTGCATGAGAATGTCTGAATGAAATCAATGCAAAACATAACCTTCTGGCCTTCTGTACCTCCTGGGCAGGAGGCACCCCCCCCCATACCTTCTGTACCTCCTGGGCAGGAGGCACCCCACCCCCCCCATACCTTCTGAACCTCCTGGGCAGGAGGCACCCCACCCCCTCCCATACCTTCTGTACCTCCTGGGCAGGAGGCACCCCACCCCCCCCATACCTTCTGAACCTCCTGGGCAGGAGGCCCCCCACCCCCCCCATACACAGGGGGCTCGCTGACGCGGTCTCCTCATTCTGTCAGCGTATTTTTCCACCGCACTGATGTGTGTGTGCGTGTGTGTGTGCAAGTGTCTTTGCGTGTGTTGGTCTTTGTGTATGTGTGTGGTTGGGGTTGTGTGCAGAGCAACTCCTTCCTTCATCCCATCTCCCTGGGGACCTATTTACTGTACGTAACCCTCGCGCTGGTTTATCTGTTTTCATCACCAGACTAGGAGTTTCATGACCACGACCGGGTCATGACACACCATGCTGATAGCCTTTTCGGGGGCCAGGTTTTCTGCGGAGAGTTATCTCATCCGGTGGTTTTATTGTAAACGGTTTGATGCCCTTGTTAAAAATAACCTCTGTGATCTCAATATGGGCAGCTACTGTTACGTGTCAAGAGATCGTGGGCAAGATGTGGACCCAGCGGAGATCCCTCTGTACCAGACCGACTCCACGTAGGGCTTGCTGGAACACACAATGCATTGTGGGAAGCCAAAGCCTGCCTCGGGACCCCACAGAGAAGATAATGAGAGCTGATTTAATCTGTCATGTGTGTTTCTGATCCAGAGTAAGGTCCTGGGTTATACTCCCTTGAGGTGCAGGTTAGCATTTGGGGGAAGATTAGGTTTGATCCAAGATCGGATGCATGAAACGTGGGAATTTGTGTTGTGTGCTGAGGACGTCTCCGCTGATCGGTTTTCTGCAGCCTAGACAGAGACAGAAACCTGCTCTCATCAAATCTGAGGTCATAAAACAGCACTGTAATCTCTGTTGTTGTCCAGAGAAAGCCACGTGGCATTTTAGGATTTGTTTTAAGCATAATTTTGATGATGTTTAAGATTAGGAAGTGAGTAGAAATTTGAGTCATTCGCCAAACATCAATGAATAAAATAGCTCTCCGTAATCAGATAATCTCCCGAGTTATTTTGAAGTTGTGTCAGGCCCAACGTTTCTTCTCGTGGCCTAGCAGCCAGGGAGCAGGAGATGACGTCACAGGAGCCGAGGGGATTTCCTGGTGGCGCAACGGGTGTCCTGGGGGACGCAGCATCTGTTTGCCCCCAGCTCACCGTCCACATTTCTCCCAGGGCTGTCACGACTTCTATCCGTCCACCTAGACCCGTTCACCCATGCCAACACAGTCAGAATTAAGGAGGGTTTGGTCAATGGTTCGACAGAGCAAACAGATTTTCTGAGTTCAACTTTAATGGCAATTCAATAATAATAATCTTTTCAAATAAGCAGTCATCACATGGTGCTTCTACAGATACCCGGCCTTAAGACAGCAAAGAGCAATGGGGAACGATGAATTCCATTAAAACAGACTGGCCGGTCGTCCCCTGGCTGAGCCTGGGGGAAATGGTAAGAGCGCAAGCCCTTTTAAGGCCAGATTGGTCACCAAGATATTCTGACATTCAGATGACCAGTGGGTCAAAAATAGTACTTACTCCCTAAGAGTAAATATTAGTTTGCTGTTTGTAGTGGCACGTTAAAAAAATAATCATAGTGTTCGAGGCTCAAAAAAGGCTCCTCTGAACTAATTATATGTGCTTTTCATAGGGGTGTGTTTAAAGGGAGAGACAGAAATAGCAACACAACCAGGTCGACAGGGAACAAGAACAGCTAGGAATTATTCTGAAGCATTTTCCTACAGCAAGGTTCCTTCTGGAATGAGAGAAAAGTGTGTGTGTGTGTGTGTGTGTGTGTGGAGATGGAAAGGAGATGTGGTAGAGTCAGATTCTAATTGCTAAGTGCGTACACACACTCAGAACCGTACTTGAGACCACAGCTGCAACAAGGGCCCATACTTGCATTGATGGAGCTGCCGCTAGTAGACAACATGACATGACAGAGCAAAATTCACCCACAGTGGACATACAATTACACACAACCTAACACAACGGGACGTGAGTGGTGAGTAAAGGATGTGTATTAGTTGAATCAGCAAAAGTCATTCTGATAGGAGGAGGTGGGAAAGGGGGGTGGAGTGAGTGTGGGTGGGTGGGAGGGGAGGGAGAGAAAACAAAATGGAGGAATTCTAACTAAACATAGATGAACCTAAAGTGGAATAAAACAGCCTTTCGTATCTGTGTTGTTAGTAATTCCTTGTTAGACGGTTCTACCCCAGATGGGAACCCATGCTGATTACATTGAGGTCTGAATAGATTGTCATTATTACTGTATTACTGTAACATGGAGTGGTTTTGACTCTGATATTATATCCTGTGTGGTGAACTGAGGGTGTGTGTGATGGTCTTTACTCTATTTGAGGATTTTTTTGGGGGGTGATTGACAAGTTTTACCAACATGTGAATTAACTAGCATTAGGCAGACTTTGTGAGTGTTGGCCTGACAACCATGTTTGTCCACATGAGCGCTGGTCACCCAGTATCTATGGTGTCGAAGTTATCTTTTGTTATCTCTTACGATTCATAGTGAAATACGAATTTTCCCCCTCATTTGTAAGTAACAGATTTGCTGCAATGAAGAGAAGACAGATGCTGGCATTTGTGCTAGGTAAAAAAATAACTGATCTAACATAACGGATATCTGTCAAATCTGTCGGGATTTGCTTACTGTAAAAGATCCTCAATGTGTTAACTCGGTTCACTTTTTTCCCCACACAACATTCAGAATGTGCCCTTTTATGCTTAAGAAGAAGTGACTAATAACATCTCATTGTTGTAAGCTGGAAGCATAGCTAGGATCCAGAAAAGATGTCAAGTCACGTTAAGCTGTAACGCAATTGAATGGGAGATGACGTGAACACGTATTGAGAGTGACCTCGATCCAGCCGCCCTTCTTTTTTACCTCAACATTGTGGGATAAAAGATAGGGGGGCGGGGGGGGTCATCCACTCCCCAAATAGCCAGACACGCACAAACAAAACACAGGTCTACTCCCACAGTCACCCCACAACCAGTGCGTCTCCGGTACCCGGTCATTAACACTTGAGTCAACAGTGGTGTTTCTGTCTTGGCGGCGTTGTGAAACGCCGTCTCGGTAATTATCCGACGTCAGCACACACGAGGACGCAGCCTTGTCAAACACGGATGAAAATACCCAAAACATGGAATCTGTGGGGGGGGGGGGGGGGTCGTAAAAATTGCAATTGGCCACATTAGTTGCCTTGGCAACCGTCTGGTTTAGTCAGCCTGGTGAAGTCACTGTGTGTTTATTCTGGGACTCATCGTCTTACCGAGGAAGGGGGCGGGGCACCAGCTAGAGGGCTGTTATATAAGGGTTGGAGCTTCTCTGATTAAAACGTGTCTCTGCCTCCTCCGTATTGTTTTGACATCGCTGCACTCGGTTCCCCACGTCCTCGGCCTGCGATCGGAGCTCCATGGACAAATCGCCGTCTCTCCGCACTGTAAACACTTCAATATGAAAAAGATACAGACCCTCGCAGTGGTTTGGTCCACGGCACTCACATGTGTGTGTTTATCCCTGAAACAGTGTTGGCATAGTGTGCGCCATCATGCAGATTCACCGTGTGTGTGTTTGTGTGTGTTTGTGTGTTTGTGTCTCATCGTGTCGTCTTCAGAGAGCCGATGAGGAGGCGGTGCTGGACCGAGGGGGCACTCGCTCCATGCTAAACACCAACTTCGAGAAGGAGGAGCTTGAAGGTGAGTCAACGCCGTTGCCTGGCTGCATCGCCACACGCTCGCCCATCTATCCGCGCGTGACCACAGGCCTGGGAAGGTGACAGCAGCGGCCGGCCGGCCAGCTGTTCCCCAGTCTGTCACTTGACATCTCTCCCGGACGGAGGGAGAAGAGGCAAGGAAACGAGGAGAGGAAGTGGCCCAGCGAAGCCGGGATTCACCCGTGACCTTTCTCAGACACTTGGCCGTTGCCATGGTTATTGGTCCCGCCCCGTGCCGTGGAAACGGTGACGCCCTGTGATCCTCTGCAGTCAGAGTAAATCCCCTGTTTCGAATCCAGCAGTCACATGCACGCACATCCTCCCTGCCGTGGCTCACAGTGAGACATCCCTTGGATGTGTGAGATGGGACGTTGTCGGGGGACCAGGCCATACGACACTGTGTCTTGGTCCTCTGCCATGGCGACCGGAGGGAGACGTGTGGGAACAGATGTCCCGTGACATCAGCACGTGTGCAGGCCTTAGGGACCATGTGCTGCTTTCATACGAAACCTCCCATCTCGACTGGATAAGCAGCATTCAGGTTCCTCCAGGTTCCTCCAGGGTCCTGCAGGGTCCTCTGGGTCGTGGGTCTTTCCAGACAGGCATGTCATGCCCCGCCACGTCTTTCCCCATAGTCTCCACGACACATCCAAGGGGAGATTTCCGAGCTGTTCTGAACCTTTGCTGTGGTAATTTGGCAATAAAACACCTTCTCATTTCTTCACTTTAAACCAGGTGGTTCAAACACAGAATGCCAATCTGAGCAAATTTCATTCAAGTCATTGGAGAGTATGTCAACATAAAGAAAGACAATACCTCAAAAGTTCCATAGAAACTAGAATTTTCAATGCTGAAGGGGAAAGCTCTTGACAGACCAAGTTCATCTCAAGATTTAAATCCAATTGAACATGGCTTTAATTTTCTGAAGATGAGATTAAAAGCGAAGGGCCTCAAAACAAACATCAACTGTACAGAACTGGCAGAGCATCAGCAGAGAAGATACCCAGTGTCTGATGGGGTCAGTTGATCACAGGATTTGACAAATACTAAACATGAGTACTTAATTTGGACTTTCTATTGATCAATCATGGTACTTTCCTAAAATAAGACGACCATGTCTAAAAGTGTTGTCAAGGTTGTAAATGAAGACGGTACTATGTATTGATTATGGCATGTGACATTTCAGCCAGATATATGTATCTTGCTGGTGTCATGGATTACTTAGTTTTGGTCCAGGCAGTAGATGGACTACACTGGGAATATGGCTGGTACAGCATCCTGGTTATAGATGGACTACACTGGGAATAGTGCTGTTCCAGTATCCTGGCAGTAGATGGACTACACTGGGAATAGTGCTGTTCCAGTATCCTGGCAGTAGATGGACTACACTGGGAATAGTGCTGTTCCAGTATCCTGGCAGTAGATGGACTACACTGGGAATAGTGCTGTTCCAGCATCCTGCCAGCAGATGGACTACACTGGGAATAGTGCTGTTCCAGCATCCTGGCAGTAGATGGACTACACTGGGAATAGTGCTGTTCCAGCATCCTGCCAGTAGATGGACTACACTGGGAATAGTGCTGTTCCAGCATCCTGGCAGTAGATGGACTACACTGGGAATAGTGCTGTTCCAGCATCCTGCCAGTAGATGGACTACACTGGGAATAGTGCT
>JACXGK010003314.1:28026-46007 GCA_016801125.1 Novumbra hubbsi | reverse complement strand
AGCGGAAGGGCCCAGTGTAGACAGTCCCCCAGCTAGCGGAAGGGCCCAGTGTAGACAGTCCCCCAGCTAGCGGAAGGGCCCAGTGTAGACAGTCCCCCAGCTAGCGGAAGGGCCCAGTGTAGACAGTCCCCCAGCTAGCGGAAGGGCCCAGTGTAGACAGTCCCCCAGCTAGCGGAAGGGCCCAGTGTAGACAGTCCCCAGGGCCAGAAGACTTCTCAATCAGCAACAGTGATCTGTGATCATATGGATCACATGAACATTTCGATGTTCTATGCACAATACCATTCATAGGCACTACTACAATTTTATTGGTAATATTTCAATACTTCTTTCATATTGTCTACATGACTTTCTATCCAAACACTTTTTAAAATTGCTGGTAGTTTATATTTTGTATGTGTGTATGTGTGTATGTGTGTATGTGTGTATGTGTGTATGTGTGTATGTGTGTATGTGTGTATGTGTGTACATTTTTTATTCTACCTATATATATTTTTTTGCTTTATATTTTCATTTAAAACTGCTTGATGCCATGCGTAAGAATTTCATTGCTCAGAGCGACACTGTTCCTTTCACTTTGTACGTACGTGCCAGATGTCAGAGGGGCACCACATGCCTCACCGGGTATCCGTGCCCTGGCCTGCTGGTCAACCTACTGTGTGTGGACCCATCATTAGTTCTTTGGAAGAGTTGTTTTGTTTAATTGAGCTCAACGTGTGTGTGTGTGTGTGTGTGTGTGTGTTTATTCCTATGACAGATTGGTTATGGAACCACGGAGAACAGCCCTGTAACTTTCTGTGGCTTTCCGTCAGACAGCATGGAAAGACGGTCAGAGACGGTTGGGTGCATTTCCCACCACACCGAGGTACGTCCGTTATGGACCCTTGGCCTGCAGCGTTTCTGTGTAAACCCATTCGCATGTTACAGACGACACAAGTCTCTGTGCGGGTTTGGCCCTTTCACACCCCTTCCTACCTGTTCCTCAGGCTAAGGTGGTGAACGTTTCCTCTGGAGAGGTGTTGCCCCTCGGGATGTCAGGAGAGCTGATGATCAGGGGCTACAGTGTGATGCTGGGATACTGGAATGATGCGGAGAAGACGGATGAGTGCATTACTAAAGAGGGCTGGTATAAGACTGGGTGGGTGGACGTGTCTTCTCGATGCCTCTCGTCCGCCACGGTCTTTACTTTGAGTTACGCGTTTGACTGTTCTTGTTTCCCGACGTGCAGCGATATCGCCACGCTGGACAATTATGGCTACTGCCGCATCGAGGGACGAATCAAGGATATGATCATCCGAGGAGGGGAAAACATATACCCAGCTGAGGTTGAGCAGTTCCTACACACTCATCCGAAAGTCCAGGAAGCCCAGGTTAATCCTCCACGTTTACGTATTTGTACGCTCCAACAAAAGCAGAATAGTTTGTTTTACAGTGGAATGTGGTTCTTTTGTTTAGAGTCTGTAGCGAGGCAGGCTAAGGTTGTTTCTTGTGCTCTCTCAGGTGATCGGTGTACCTGATGCGCGTATGGGAGAGGAGGTGTGTGCCTGCATCAGGTTGAAGGACAAACAGGATTGCACTGCAGAGGACATCCGAGCTTACTGCAAGGGCCAGGTGAGGGATCAAAATACAAGTTCCTTAGACCATCTTCCGCCTTTGGCTAAATCTCTGTAGTGTCCCTTTGTTCTCATAAATCTCATAAATGCTTAGTGTTGTGTTCCGAAAGTAACGTTACACGAGATTGAACCTGTAACCCTTGATCAGGTTGAGTCATAGTTAATCTCCACTGTCCTTTTTTCGCCTCGTCAGATCGCCCATTTCAAGATCCCACGCTACGTGACATTTGTGAAGAGCTACCCGCTCACTGTTTCAGGGAAGGTAAAGCCTCCCGGCCAAACCCTTCATCTGTTGTCTGGCCCTTCAGCAAGGCCCCGACTCCAGATAAGAACATCCACAAAATGACTAGTGTACTACCCAGCCCTTCTGAGATACACACCTGACATAAAACACTATTGGACTGGTTTTTCACCATTTTGTTTTTATTTCTTGTTTCAGATCCAGAAGAACAAACTACGTGAGCAAATGGAGAAGCATCTGTCTCTGTGAAAGTGAGAAAGTGATGTAGCTGCTGCTGGAGTCAAAGCCAATATATTTTCAGCCACTTGGGCATTTCAATGCTTTTTATTTTTCATAACTGCTTGCAATAATGTTATGTTTTAGAGGAAACACGATAATGGTAAAACATACAGGTATGTGCCTTACACGTTATAATCAGCTGACCTGTTTACAGTTTATTTCTCTGACCAAACCTGACCATGTGAAAGCCTAAGAACCCCACCGCATCTAGAATTTGTCAAATTAAACATGTTGTGTTATTAAATGCGTAGCCATGTTGGTTTATAATAGATTACCAAAGCATTTAGCCAACCCCTGGATGTCTGTGGCAGGTTTATATCTGTTAAGACTTTGAAATGCGTCTCAAACACGCATACGCAGAGCATGCAGATACAGCTGCTAAGTATTTCCTCAGGGTTGTTTTTTTCAGGATACATATGCTCGCCACCTGAGTCTGAGCGATCTCCATTCCAGACCAGGAATAGGGCCGAAAGGATCATGTGTTGCTGGTTGTGCTTCTGGGTTCTGCTGGGGGTTAGTCAGAAAGAAATGGTTTGATTAAAAATATTTTTGCAATGTTTACTGATTGGCTTTTTTTATTGGTTTATAGTGACCAATTGACCGGTATAGCAAATCGCACTACACAGTTGTTTTAATATTTTCAACAGCTTTTGGAAGCAGACTTTTACCAAAGTTAATTCTTGTATAAACATCAACAATGACCAGGATTCTTATAAGACTGCACAATTAATCAGAAAGCCATATGGACCTTTTTCCATTTGCAGGTGTTTGTCAGAGGTGCTAGACCACAATGTGACAAGAAAATAGAAGAAAACTGTTAGAAAATGTTAACTGAATGCAGCGCAATGGGTCATACATTAATGCCAGAGATTTGGAAAGTAATGTATTTTATAAACATTTTTATACACTTTTGATAATCCTGCTGATATGGACCAGCTCGAGATTTCACCCACTGTTACACTGAGCCAGACCCCATGTCCAAAGTACCGTGAGTAACAGAGCCTGTTAAATTCAAAAGCTTTCATGAAAATAAGCTAAACTAGATCTAAACATTTTTTTGGGGGGTGTTTCTTTGTGAAACACCTCGTGAGTCATAATCCACACCTACAACAGCAAGTGATCTCCGAGAGCATAATGTCCAGAAATGAAACCTAGCCAGCCATTTGCTCCTCTGCGTTTTGGCCTAGTCTTTGGGCAGGGGGATCCCAAGCGCCGTCGGATGGTGGCCCTGCATCTGTGCTTCTGCCTGGGCCACCCGCTCCTCGGTGCAGCAGTCCTGGAGGAACACGCTGGCCAGGTTATGCAGGCGTGGACTCTCGGAAATGGAGAAGCGCAACATGCACTGGAGCACGGCGGCATTGGTGGTTTGTGATGAGGAGGCGGGTGTGGTGAGGTTCATGAGGGTAGTGATGGCAGACAGTACCGTCTCCTCCCGCCGGCTGGACAGACAACCAGTTACCAAAGGAATGGCTTCACTTTGTAGGATTTGGTCACGGCACTCCCGGTCCATACTCAGGTTACACAGACCCCCTGGGCATACATAGGAATAAATTGGTGTTAGAGAGAGCATCTCCTTTTACATGTCTGTACTAGATATGTATAACAGAGTAACAAGTAACTGCGGTTACTTGTGCCATACACACCTATTCCAAACTCCACAAAGTTCTCGTTCTCCTCTGTGAGCATGTCCAAGAAGAGTTCAATCACCTGAAGTGTCTGTAGGTTCTCCAGGTTCTTTGGATCGTAGGCAAAGTTGGCCAGGTTGGCCAAAACTTGTTCTTTGGCTTCTACAAGTAACCGACATAATAATGTTAGCTATAGATCAGAGAAGATCACTATCTGAAATGTGTTGTAAACAATTGCAATACGTACTACACAAAAACGGAAATGATCTATAAGGTTCCGATGGCATGTTAAACCGTAGCCCAATCCCCTGCATTAATGTACTGTAGTTGGAAACGTACCATCACTGTCCGTGTCCTGAAATTCAGTGACAAGCATCTGCAGGTATTTAAATCGATCTGATCCTGTTGCAGAACTTTTTTCCCCAGACATCATGTGTTTACTTTGTCACTGTTACTATGAATAAACGATCAAATGCATATATTTATAATATCGTGCGTTTATGTAAACCATCATTTATGTACATATTGCCGTTGAGTTATAAGTTGTAGTGGATGTTTGGAATTGATTGGTCCCTCCACAAACCGTTTCCCACCAGAACAAAGACCTTGATGTATTTGGTTCCACTTAAATTATTTCCTGAAAAAAATGGGACAAGATATTTTATTCTGTTTTACCTTTTGTTAAATGCGTAACACTTGTTTATGCGTGTATTTTTTGTAATTTAAAGGGCTCGTGTAGTTCGATAATTACAAGATAAAATAAATGTAAAGTGGCGGTAAAGAAATGAAACGTTTGTTTGAGCCGTCACGCCCCCTATCATTTTTATAGTCTTCGGAATGCCAGTAACAATAATGTCCATACAGGCAAGGACTACGAAGTGTAAAAAAACCGATTCCTTATCCTTAATCCAAGTTGTAATTGCGTGCCTTTAGTTTTGAATGTCTCGACAACCCAGTTCCAAAGCGAATGTACTAAACTTTCACCCGGTGAGTTTCGTAATGAAGGGGGCGTGTTTGGCGGAAGTGCTGGTTCGTGCTGCTCAGCTCTTGCTGCAGGGAGGTCGTCTTTGGGCAGATTCTGTCTGTTTTTCCCCAGGCGTTAGCAGAATACAATTTTGACAGAGAACCGTTAACAATTCAAGTCAAGACTCTCGTCTACCATGAAGCAACATAAGTTGTCCGCCTCAAAGCGCCTTACAAAACCAATTTTATTTGGAACATTAATCTTCGGACTGGCCACTGCCTTTTTTAACAGGTGATGATCCGCTAACATTCGTACTGTCTATTCAATGTAAATTAGTCATCAACCTCTCTACCCCACATTTTGATAAGAGTTGTTGTTCATATAAGTAACTGGCTCTCTTTAAAGCCACGTGCCCCTGGGTCGCCAATTTGCAGGGAAATGCTGTGAATTAGGTTTGCCTGGTTCGAACAATGAATGCTGATTGGCTGAAAACCATGGCCTATGTATACCACGAATATGGCACAATTTTATGAATGTAATTGCGTTTGGTTTATTGCCAATAGGCT
The DNA here is from genome assembly GCA_016801125.1 of Novumbra hubbsi. NCBI lineage: Eukaryota > Metazoa > Chordata > Actinopteri > Esociformes > Umbridae > Novumbra > Novumbra hubbsi. The sequence goes on along the minus strand of JACXGK010003314.1, from coordinate 40,719 downwards.
AAGGCACCTTCCAGGAACTCTGCGATGCGTTGTAGTCTACTTAAGAACTGCTTAAGAACTGCTTTTTAACCGGGATACTTCGGCCATAAACCACATCCCACATACCGTATTGCTTAGTTCATGCAATGACTCACATAATTTACACAACTCTACACAACTTATTATACACTCTAGGTGTGTGCACGTGTCTTGGCACCCCTATACATTGCTTGATGGTATATTGCCAATGTGCGGGAGGATTAGTAACAAAGTATAACTTTTACAGACACAGATTTTTTGAAGACCTAGAAGAGATCCGGGCTCAGGAACGCGCTAAGAATAACGCCAGGCTGACAGAGGTGCTGGAGATGAGAAAGAGGCAGATGGATGAGATAGCTGAGAAGAAAGTACGATAACAGACAACATCCATTGGATGGAGCGCTTGAGGGTTGTACGATACATACTTCTTGTAGGCAGAGAATGTCCAGATAGCATTGTTTATGTGGTTGTTTTATTTTTCATGAAATTGTAAGTCCATTTAAAGGTCCATGAAAAGGTATTCTTGTAAAAATAAAAATGTAGTAGGCAACGCTTGTGATTTGCTGGAGCACTTCAACTTCTTTTAAGAGCAAAATACAACATTATTTTTGTTCCATGATAATGATCTGATACGACGTGTGCATTAACCAATAAGGGGACGGTTTAGCATGTGAACATCATTTAGAAACACTTTTTTTTTACTGAATACCATTTGAGTAAATAAAAGTATATTGTGGTATTTTGCCAACTTATATGGTCTTATAAGATATGACTGACAAATGAGAGATCTTGATAATTTTGCCATAAGTAATTAACCCTGTTTGTGGACAGTGACAGTTGGTTGGAAGGACATCCTTGGCTGGATGCTATTTTTTTATTTTACGCTGCCATTATGTTTCAACCATAATGTTGGAGGTCTTATCTGTGTTTTGGAGCCCTAATAAAGTCTGTTCCATCAGTGGCAAGATCATTAAGGGAAACTCCATTTGAAGTACTAATTTCAACCGTACAATATATTAACCAACCAACTGGGTCATTTGTAGAGACTAGCCAGTGAAGAGGGAATTCCACCCAGCTGACAACATGAACAGCAATGCACATGTTATAACAAGTCCTCAAACAATCTCTAGGATCAACAAGTTTAACCTGAAATCCATTTCTGTTATTGGTGACTTCCATTGACATAATTGGAAAAATTGTCATAAGCATTTTTTGTGATATTCACCCTTACGAATAAAAAGAATGAAATAGCATCCTAATCTAAAACCTAAACCATTTGGATTAGTCAATATATTTTCAATCACTTTAGAAGTAAAACTGTTATCCTCTAGGGGGCAGTGTTGACTTCATGTTACAGGTACGTTAAAAGGGTCTGGTTTAAATTAATCTGTAGTATTACCTTCATTTAAACCTAATCACTGTTAAACATTGGTTAATCTAACCAAACGCATTAAATTATGTCCTTGAGGCCGAAGCTATCCACAGAACTAGACTAGATTGGACTAGTGTCCAATATACAATCTGGGTTAATTTGTTTTACAGACTAACGCAGTCTCTCTTTACGCATTGTGAACTACCTTTGGATTAAAAATAAAAATAGATTAGATTTATATATTTTTATTTTCTTATTTTAAGAACACGGATTCTACATTATGATATGACTTTAATAGACATGTAATGTCATTCTTTTCTTTGAACACATGCTATACAATGAATATGAATTACATTTAAATGAATCAAAACTATGTACAATGTAACAGATAAATCAACAAGCAATATTGCACTAAACCGATGAACAAATGTGAAAATCTATGCACATTAGGAATGCCCTTTACCTACCCAGTGTTTTAACATAAAAAAAAAGAAAACACATTTAAGACACCTGTCAAAATTCAACACAAAATGTACAAATAAAAAAATGCTGTACTGGCAAATGTGGTCTATCTAAAACACCACGGCAACGGAACGGCCCTCAAATGGACACCTATAAATAATGATCAATATGACCAATACTGTGTCATACAGTTCAGCCGAGCTAATAACAAGTAGCCCACAAGGAGGCATTTCACCATCCCTTTAGGACGTTTCGAAACCAATTATTTTAAAACACACACAAATAAAAACAAACCACTTCCGAGTGCTTCGGAAGTCAACATTCAAGGACAAAAAGGCATAGGATTGGCAGGGAAGAACTACACCACCATTACCAACCGGCAGCTTGTTACGAGCTTGTTCATAGTGAAGGATTGTTCCAGGCTATTCAATACATTTACATAAATGGGTGCCGGTTGCCAACCAATCAACTGTAGTTTCCACATTAGGGGGGAGGGGTTTGGAGGGGAATCTCCTCATAGCCAGTTCTGAAGCTGCTAGATGACAAAGTTACAGTAATCCACACGTCTGGCTTCTTCTGTAGACTCTGTGGAATATTTGCTCACCTGTAACACCGTCTTTTTCCAAATGCTGAGGGATTGTGTCAAATTACACACATTTTTATTTTGTTCAGACTAAAGTGGTGAGGAAATTACTGCAGAGAAGAGGATTGATAATGGAAAGCTTCTGTTTGGGTGTTCTTTCAATTTAGGTGATTCTGTGGAGCGACATATAGACACACGTGTGTGTGTGTGTGTGGGAAATGTACTTTTTAGACAGTGAGACACATGTACAGTAAAGTATTAAACAGTAACAGTCAGAATCACATAGACAGCCTGTGAAAAAGCACTGACTGCAAACAGAACACAGTAATACAATATGTCAGAAGTGTTCAATGGTGCTAGCAATTTTAACATTCTCTCTTTTTTTATATCCATCTCTCTCTTTCTCTGATGCGCGTTAAGTCAACACCATGCTTTTGGCATTAGAACATGGCTCTGCCTGTTGGCAGGGGGTGGGTGTAGTGTGTGCTGGGGTGGACAGTGGGCCTCGGGAGGGGTACCGCCCGTCACCATCACACAATGAGGGGCCGAAGGCCGGGGGGGTGGGGGGGGCTGTGACGGCATTCAGGCTGCCAGTGTCCAGGCTGTTCATCGCCCTGCTGTACACACAAGCACAACATGGGTCAGTCAGTCCGGTCTACTGGGGGTTAGGACACCTCATCAAATTGACTTTGATTACCTTGTATGACGAGGTGGTAGAACAGGCTTACTAGTGTGGGAGACATACACCCAGTGTGGGAGACATACACCCAGTGTGGGAGACATACACCCAGTGTGGGAGACATACACCCAGTGTGGGAGACATACACCCAGTGAGGGACATATACCCAGTGTGGGAGACATACACCCAGTGTGGGAGACATACACCCAGTGTGGGAGATATACACCCAGTGTGGGAGACATAAACCCAGTGTGGGAGACATACACCCAGTGTGGGAGACATACACCCAGTGTGGGAGACATACACCCAGTGTGGGAGACATACACCCAGTGTGGGAGATATACACCCAGTGAGGGAGATATACACCCAGTGTGGGAGATATACACCCAGTGTGGGAGTTATACACCCAGTGGCCACTTTATTAGGTACACCTACTTGCTAAAGCTAAACAGCCAGGCAGTGAATCATGCAGCTGAAACCAAATACGTGAATCAAAAAGACAAGGGCGAGGGACTTAGTTGTTGTTTGACCAAACGTTAGATTGGGGAAGGTGTGGGGTCCAAGTGGCATTGATCAAGGTGGAATTGTTGGTGGCAGATGTGGTAGTTCCAGCATCTGAGAAACGGCTGACCTACTAGGGTTATTACTACCACCTACTAGGGTTATTACTACCATCTACTAGGGTTATTACTACCACCTATTAGGGTTATTACTACCACCTACTAGGGTTATTACTACCACCTACTAGGGTTATTACTACCATATACTAGGGTTATTACTACCACCTACTAGGGTTATTACTACCACCTACTAGGGTTATTACTACCACCTACTAGGGTTATTACTACCACCTACTAGGGTTATTACTACCACCTACTAGGTTTATTACTACCACCTACTAGGGTTATTACTACCATCTACTAGGGTTATTACTACCACCTAGTAGGGTTATTACTACCATCTACTAGGGTTATTACTACCACCTAGTAGGGTTATTACTACCATCTACTAGGGTTATTACTACCATCACAGGAATGTACAGAGGATTGTGTGTGTCAGATCAGCGGCCGAAAACCCCTTATTTGTGGGCAAAAAAACCCCAAATACTTAAATGACAACCTTTACCACAGTTGTGCGCAGGAGTCCATCACGTTAAACCTGATGCAGAGGGAGGCATCAGATACGAGTTAAGTGTTCCTAATCAAGTGGCTCGAGAGTGTATATCCTTATACTCATATACATAAATATTCAATGGCATTTTAAATGAGTTAGACAAATGCAAATTGGCACAGGAACTTGATAGAGTCCCGACAGAATAGTTGGGGGTTCAATCGAAAACTACCGATATCTGCAAGTTTACAAAACAAAATAATCTAGCATATCAAATTGTCTTTGATATGTCTCGGAAATTGTAGACTAGAGTTTACTATGGTCCTCAAGGCTGAAACAAAAATGTATCTGCACTGTTCTATTAGTATATTCCACTTCAAACACAGTGCGGCAGAGCGGTGACATTGTACACTATTCTGCTCTATAATTACACCCCTCCAAGCAGTTAATCTCAAAAGACAAGACGTCTGTTGTGCAGTTGGCTTTGAGTTCTACCCACACACGCTAGCAAACAGACAGTCATATTAATGATCAGCCTAGTTTTAATAAAAGAGCATGGACATTTTGTAGAACCCCAGAGCCGTTACATCTAGCCTCAGAGAGTCTACCCCAGGACTACATGGGAAATGCAGAAGCAAGGCTTGTTAATCACACTGCATGCTGGGTACAGACTGACTGAAAAATTGCCCCACACTCATCATCAGCGGAAGAGGAAGATCATTACCCAGAATGAATGCAGGGAATATTACCCTCTCTCTCCTGCTGGGGAGAAACACAAAGGTGTGAGAGCCCATGTCCCGTTCCATACTTCCCATCAACTATACACCTCGTACGTAAGAATGTGTTTGTGTGTGAGGAAGTCACTGTGTGTGTGTCAATGTGTGTGTGTGTGTGTGTGAGGACGTCCCTGAGGGTAAAGGTGGGCTTGAGCTTGCCTTTTGTCGTAGTACGACGACGTCATGTGGAGAGCATGGGAGAACTTGGCTGCGTTGCCGTTGATCACGTTCCCGTTCTCGGCAATGGCATAAGACTTCCTGGCTTTCTGGTCCTTGGCAAAGTTCCTGCAGGCAGCCAGCTTAGACTCCAGAGCCTGGGACAGACAGAACGCAGACGGACGGAAGCCTTTCGCTGTTAAGAGGTGACTGTAAGGCATGAGACGGTTGGTCTACCTAGACATGGAGTGAACAGGAAATGTATCTCACCCCTACTTTCCGTAGCAAGTCGCTGACGATGTTGAGGGCTGATATTCTGGCAGAGGGAGTCAGTGAGTTGCCAAGGCCATTGGACATCTCTGGGGTGGGGCAAATAAACAGAAAACAGAGGTGGTTAACGATCAAGAGCGAAGTAAACACCACAGAATGACAAGGTGTGGTCCACATAGAGCGAGTCAGGGGGCACAGAGAGGCGTGTGGGTAACAGCAAGAGGCTACCGGTGGGGTTGGCGAAGGCATTGTCCAGGTTTGTGGCCAGTGGGGTGGCTGGAAGGGACAGTGAGGCCTGGACCGAGAAATCCATCTTCTCGCTGTCTCCCTGCGTGGGTGAGGTGGGCGCCGACATCCTCGTCACGTCGCGCTCTCGGACGGCGAGCTCCTGCCGCAGGTCTGAAGGACAGGCAGTCGCGCGGGCGGGATATTTAAGCCGGTATTTAGGGCTCAAGCTGCGATAAGGCAGACTATCATTGACACTGTGATGCTAATGCTGTGAGAAGATGCTTTTTATTCATTTCACACGGATATCACCGGGCAGATTAAAAAGGAACGATTTTAATGAGGGAGTGCAGGCAGGCTTGGGTGGTGTGAAAGCGGATCGATAGGCACCTCTGGCCTCGTCCTTTAATCTCTGCACCGAGACCAGGAGGGACTCCTTCTCATCCAGCTCGTTCTCCAGGAAAGCGTTCCTCTCTATGGCCTGGTTCAGACGCTGCTCAAAGTCCTCCAGGGACACGATGGTGGCCCTGCGGGGGTTGGGGGGAGGGCGTTTAATCACCTCTGAACAGTAGACTGGCACGCACACACACACACACACAAGCACGTTGACCACCCACATCGAACCGTCTTTTACCGGGACACATGAATGTTGTGTTCAGGCAAATGTTCAGCGGTGAGTGAACGTCGGAGATATGCGACAGGTACAAAAACCGGCATATTATAAAAAGGCGTTGCGTTTTGATCAGTACTACTGGTAGATGTTGGGCTTAATATTGACCCTCCCTGAAATGAACCTAACCCCCGGAGCTCGTTTCGCAGACCTCTTGGCTCTCTCCAGGTCGTCGTTGGACTGCTCCAGCTCGCGCACGTATTTGTGGAGCTGCTCCTTGATCCTGCGTGTCTGACCCAGGTCGTCCTCCATCATGTTGATCTGCTTGTAGCTCTGGACATATTGCTGCTCCAGTTTCTCCTGCAGAGGGGACACACACACACACGAGAGTCTCATCTGTTAAAGGGACAGTTCAGGGTAACTTGCAACAAGCCCCTCATCTACTTCCCCAGGGTGGGCTGACCTTGTGGTTAACCCTTTCACACCTCTGCGGCCATTATGATGGAGGTTGGAGTTTGTTTTTGCCAGCCGGTGCAAACATACTTCTGGGTTCAGCTTGCACAGGGGTGATTCCCTGGTTTCGATATTTCCCTGACACTCTGCAGTTGCACACACCAAACAGGAAGGATTTGCGCTAACCTACATTCGGTCATCTATTTTTCAGAGCACGCTCAGTGGTGCTCCACCGTTGTCAGACTACGGGATGATGTGGCCCACATCGCCTCAGGCTCCAGCTCTCTGCGGCACATCTCAGCCGACCACACCGGGCCTGCCTGACCTACATCTTCTGGATGGGTCCAACCTCAACCAATTAACCACAAACTCCCCGAAAGGCTGCTTCATCAGCATACTACCCTGACTGCTTTAGCACGCACACACTACATACCCAACACCAAGAACAAAGAGGGTGTAGAATTCAGGGGCGTCTACACTGCGATTGGACTAGAGGGACCAAACACAGAACAGCACACTCATCCCAGGAATAATTATGGGACGGGATGTAACGTTCATCGATTCTCTCCGCCTGGCATAGGACATATTGTTTAAAAGTGACAAGTTTCATGCTAATGAACCACAGCTGGATTTTAGAGGGGCTTTGGAGCGCAGCTGAAGTTTCTCCCTAATTGAGATCAGAGCACTTGTCTGCCGAACTGATACGAATGAGATTTCCATCAATTTGTGACTAACATCAAGCCCGTTCTAACTAAAACGTATCAATGGAGTACAACGATGATTGTTTTCAATTGGGTATTTCACTTTTCATTCACTTTCCATCATCAGTTCTCAAAAGAAGAAGCATGATATATATATATTTTTTTATAAAGACCACAATCCAAGAGCAATATGCATTTAATTTTTCAACCTGCTCTTCAATGAGCCCTTCTAGTGAGTCTGGTTCCTCCAGCGTACCTTGAGTGAGTCCACCTCGTTCTTCAGACGGTTGTTCTCCAAGTGCTGGTCCTTCATGCGGTTCTCAGCCTGGCCCAGCTGGGTCTCCAGTTCTGCTTCTAGCTCTCTGCTACCCTCCTGGAAGTCCAGCAGCTCTTCCTGGGCCTCCTGGTAACTGAAAGTCCAGACACCGTCACGGTAAAGGGCACGGTCGCCACGGTAAAGGGCACGGTCGCCACGGTAAAGGACACGGTCGCCACGGTAAAGGGCACGGTCGCCACGGTAAAGGACACGGTCGCCACGTTAAAGGACACGGTCGCCACGGTAAAGGACACGGTCGCCACGGTAAAGGACACGGTCGCCACGGTAAAGGACACGGTCGCCACGGTAAAGGACACGGTCGCCACGGTAAAGGACACGGTCCGCACCACAGTGTTGTAAAGGCCAGTATTTTACAGGCCACTGGAACTTAACGAAGGATCAAATGATTTTAGTGGTTTTTATACTCTTTCAGTTGGCCTTTTAGATTCATTATTCATCGTGTCTCAATTGGAGAGGTTGGGAGCCAGTATGAACAGAATCCACAAGACTTCAAGGTCAGAGCTTATCCTGTTTGGTGGACAGTATCAGCAACCAGCCAAGCATAAACCACTGTGCTCGACACATTATCTCCTTGATTCATCCAGAAAGGTCATGAAAATCCACAACGACACACAGCAGGTACCAAACATTTACTAATGCCTTCAATTACAGTGTAGCATTATGAACTGCCCAAAACTGGATTTGAATTGTTACACTGCTTATAAAAGTCTGGCAACCTTTTGCTCTCTTATGTTGACAAGGACTCTTCATCCAGCTAATCAAAAAATCCCCCCCACAGCCTTTCCGTTTGACAACAGACTCTCTGTGACCCAGAGCACCAGCAGACATGATATAAATAACCGTGAGATTAGTTTGAGTATTTGTTTCAAGGCGTGTGTGTTGGGTAAGTGGGGTTATGTATATGGATATACACAACAGCTGCTCTAAAAATGTCTGTGAGAGGGGCCCAATAGCCTGCCCCCCTTTATGCATGTGACTGGAGGGGGTGAAAGGGCAGAACAGCCATCAGACAGCCCCCCTGCTCCTGGCTGTCCTGCATTACTACCCAGGGGGCTACAGTGGAAGGGAGAAGCCAAGCGCTGTGCTTTGAAACCCCAGCAGGTCATCACACCCTCCACAGGTACTTAACTCCAAAACAGCAACAGCAGCACCCTTGGTGACCTTTAAACTGCCTGTTTAGCCAATAAGACCGATGTACCTACTATCGGATATCCACTAGCTGTCAAGTTACCAGGGCAGCCTCCAAACATCCTATTGGCTAATGTGTGGGGGCTATCTTCCAACCAGGGGCATCCGAAGGGCTACCAGGGGAACTTGAATGTTATTTATAGTTTCCCAGAGAGGCGGGTGTGTCTGTTGTCCACTCTGATCCTATCGGCTGTCTTTTGTATGGAGCATCACGAGGTCTGTGCTGTGTGACACAGACATGCATTGAGAGATAGGGAAAACCAGAGCCGACTCCGTTACAGAGGCCCTCGCCCACCATTCTCTCACACATAAGATAGGATAACAGACATCTGATTCTGCTTTCACACCATCCCGTTCAGTGTGGACTGGAGAGGGAAAAAAAGGCTTTTCTCTTTCCATGTGAAACCAGAAATGTCCTTTTGAAAGCACAAAAGAGCAACGAAACAAACGTACACATGGTGTCACATAAACAACTTACACAAGCAAAAGCGAATCTGACAATCATCTCTGTTCTTTAAAATGAGACCAGAGTTATTTCAGGTACTTGTAGAAGGTCTGGCTGAGGAATTTTCTCCAGATTATTTATGATTTTCAAATGCAGTAATTGATCTTGGGGTCCTACTACACAGTGACATAAAAGGATTCCCACATCTGACTGTCACACCTATGAGATCTATGAGTTCCAGCCTACAGCATCAACCTGATTTGAGATAGCCTTAACGTAACAAATATTACACACATTTGTGCATCTCTTACTTGTTCTTGTACTTGAGTGAAAGTGCCTTCCAGAAGTCAATCTCCTCGTCTTTGGAGGAGAATTTTGGAATCATATCTGTGTCCATGGTATACACGTAGATCTGAAGAAAGACATGGAAACAGTACTGTGTCATTATTACACATGGTAAAGACAACTATAACATGAGTAGCATTTGTTACAGTAAAATACTTCTGGACAAAACGAGTAGTGTCAGTACATCACATGAACAAATACAACCAAACATGATACAAACTGAGATGTTTCCAAAAAGACTAACAGTCTGAGCATCCTTCAGCTGTCATTCAACGCTTCGCCCTCAAGGCCTGTTCTCCCCAATAGATGACATCACAACACGCTATCAAGCTTTGTAACTAAGCGTCATAGTGTGTTTGCACGTGGAACCGTTCTCCCTCTAGCCGTTACAGAACACACCGGAATGACCTTTGACTCAGCACTTTTAAGTTGTCTAAACATGCACTGTGAACAACCCCACAGAACCGCTTTTCTGCAGGCTGTCTGGCTCTTGACCTCCCCCAGCCAGTGAATGTTGGACTCCCTGACCTGCCTAAGGCTAACACTCCTGTTGTCCCAGATTAAAACAGGTGGAGGTGAGCTTCCCACTCCAGGAAAGAGCATAAAAGACGGGTAAATAGAAAAATATGGACAATGCTTTGTTTTGCATTACAGTTAGGCCTAGAGGTCTTCAAATAAATAATATTGGAAATAAATATTGCTGATAAATTGACCAATGCTCTGGCATCAAAATGGCCTACATGGTATTCATTTCCCATTGAATTATTACGTTTTTTTTAAACATACCCTTCCATCCATCTAATATCATGACCTCAGTCTTGCGTCATCACAAGGATCCTAACGTGAAGCAAATCTATAATCAATAAAGCCACTGTGTTTGAGTGTGACATGACAAACCCATTTCAACGGCCATTGGTACTGTGTGAAAAATAATTCTCAGATAGCTACTTTGTTTGATATTTTCTACAGGACGTAATGTCTTGGTTATTTAGCTTGCTGTCATCAGCGACAAAATAGCGAACTGGTCTAAACCAAACTGTCAGCTGTCAAACATGGGTGGCCTCCGCTCAAGTCGCTGTCGCGGCTTGACTAGCTAGCTAGCTAACGACAGTTAGTAGCTATTCCCATCAATTTACAGGAATCACATTTCTTTCAGATGATAAGGGCAACAATTCAATGTATTCAAAATTCTACACAACGTAATAGATACATACATATTAACACGTACCTGAACATTTCCACTCGGTGTCACTCTCAGCCCTGACGATTCTCAATACATCGTTGTCATCCTCTGGATGATTCGGAGGAAACTGTTGATGCTGCTGCTCCCGGGCAGGCGTGGGACTCACGCGCAGACTTCGGGTGCGTTCAAAACCACTCGGATTACACAACCACGAAATCACTGTCATCGGAAACTGGGACTTGGGAACAACCTGAGAACAACCTGAGACTGTAAATAGTTTCTGTATGGCTGAAGATAATTTAGTACGGTCATCTAGATCAAGGTTCCACTCGGGACTCATTCTAGATCTATAACTAGTACGTACGTTTCAAAGTCTAGTTCGGTTTTTGTTAGATCCCAGTTTTAAACGCACCATTTGCACTACATCGCCCTCACTAGGGCAGTGGGTTTGTTTTAGCAACACCTGGTGGTCAATAGGTGCATTTCACGTTTTCAAAAAAATGTCCAGTTACACAATTGTTATACGAAGGTATTGCAGTTGTTAAATATATTAAACTTCGTTATTAACATTATGGTTATGTAAATACGTTTGCAAGGAACCCACCTTTGACTTCAACAACATTATTTCTACAGGTAATGTTTTTGTTCGATTACTTCTGATATGTGGTTGTTTATTCATTTTAGTGGAGTACGCTGACTCTAAGTTGCTCTGGATAGTAAATAAACAAAATGTAAAAATACATACTCAGTCTGCTAATTATTATTACTTGGTTATAATTATACATTTTGTTAATTATAAAGTGTAAAATAATATTTGGTATTGTTACAAAATACTCCGACATCTAGTAGAGGTAACCTATATTACAGCATACTCGAAGGAAGTTTAAACACTGTCCATTTCTGGGCACAGGTGCGTATCCTGACTCTTTCCCTGTTATTTTTCTCCACCTTAGCTCGTTGCTTAGTAACATGTCTAAACAACCATTGTCAATCATGGCTTCAAGATCGCACCAAGTTGATCATGTGGCCTCTACAGTCTGGAACTCGGCATTTGAAGACAGAATGTCCCTGTTTACTAAGATGGAGGCGTCCCGGAGGACCGTTCGAAAGGTTTGTGCTGGTTCTCAGTACGTGCTGCAGTCCGGGAAAAAGAACGTAACTACACCGCTGTTGTGATCCATAAGCCTAGAGAGACTGAGATGTGAAGTGAATATGTGTGTAATAATAAACGGGTGCTACCTTTGCATACAACCACTGCCATTTCCGGACCAACATAGGATAAGGCATAATTAAAACAAATACTCAAATAAGCCGTTTATGGACCATACACAGGCCAGCGGTGAAACTGCCACTGTGACATTTATACTGTGGCCTGGTTATACACGGCTCTCAAACACAAAGTTGCTTTCAAATTCAAATGAGACCTGGTACTACAAGAAGATAAATGTTTTTCGTTGTCATAGAGATTTATCCTCTCCTAACTGGCAATCCAGAATTAACAAAACACCCCAGCATGGTCGGAAGATGAATAATACAGGTGTTGTGGTTAGCGCGGTGACCGTAGTCATGTATTGGCGTGCTTTTCTGACTTGCCTACCACCACATCCGACTAACTATCAACATACCCTCGCAAATAAGGCTTCGTCCTATTATCTAAGGATCTGTTGGCACTCTTACATACTGCGGCTGAGTGCAGAAAGCTTGGCATTTTTGCACCAGGGGTAACAGTAGGTCTCTTGGATATACCATGCGGGTGAGAAACACGGGGGGGGGGGGGGGG